>JAHWXV010151680.1:0-12050 GCA_024586415.1 Phrixothrix hirtus
CATCCAACGAAAACCTTCACGAGTAATTTCCATTTTTTCACAAAATTACTTTCTTTAAACGCGCACTGTAAACAAACTACTCTGTCAATTTCTAAGCCCCAACGGATTTTTCAATACAAAATGTCAAATTTTACGAATATAGCAATAACTTATTACACTAGCGACATGTAATGGTCATTTGTAACAACATAAAAGGCAACCCTCGTACATTAAACCACAATAGAAAATTATGTTATTCAAGGAAACGTTTTAGTGTAGTCTGTTAATGACACTAATTAATAGTTACATTTGCTAATTGAATATTCTACTATTGCAGTTATTGTGAAAAGATAGCACATTTAAATGAGACTCAACGTATTGAACTGTTAATGATTTATGGTTACGAGGATAGACAAAGAACACAACATGAGATGTACAATTTGCAATTATATCCTGATACTCCGATCTCTACGCCGATTAAAATCCTTCGAGAGACCGGTAGCGTTCAAAGCCTCCAAAAACCTTGCAGTTCCAAAACAGCAACAAGCAAAGATAGACCGTTGGATATCCTATTACAAGTATTAGGAACGTCAAAACCTTCGCTACATGAAATAGCATCAAATTTGTAAGTTAGGTATACCTCCGTTCTAAGTATTTAAAAAAATAGAAATACCATCCTTATCGGCTCAGCTAATTTATGAATTGAATGGAGATGAGTTGAAGAGAAAAACGGAATTTTGTGAACAACGATGTAAGGATGTAATGTAAATAACACTTTTGCTTCTAACTTTTATTTACCCATGAAGCGACATAATTATTGACAACGGTCAACATTTGACCGAAGAAGTGCACACACAATATCCGCAGAAAGTACACATATGGATAGGCACTATAGAGATACAAGAATAGTCTTTCACTGGTGTTTTTCACCAAAAATCAATAGAAGGCTCTAAACATTAAAAGGGATTAGATCAGATCATGCCCGGATTAATTCTATATTATACCACTGGAATGCAGTGCCTAGTCCAGAATGACATTGCAAAAAGTGCATTGAAACAGTAGATCATATAGTAATCGATTGCCCTTTTAGTAAGTTTGATTACGGATTTATTGGTATCCATAACTTTATATCAGAGTCCATTAACTGGTTACACAATACGAAAGACTTATGACTTCATCTAGTAAGGTTGTTTTTGCCACGGTTTTTTTCTTACCTTTGCACGAAATGGTGGATGAAAATCCTTTTAGATTTGTAATTTCACCTAGTAAGGTTGTTTTGTCCAAGTCTTTTCCTTACTCTTGCATTAAATGGTGGTTGAATATCCCACTATTTAAAATAAGATCCTGGAGATACCTCCATACCTATTAACTAGTTACAGCATATAAAAGACCTATGATTTCATCTAGTAAGGTTGTTCCACTCCAGGTGGTTTTGTTTACTTTTGCAGCAAATGGTGGGTGAAAATTTTGTTATTTGAAACTAAGCCGGGATATACCTTGTGATTTTACGTAGTAAAGTCGTTTTGACGAGGTTTTTTTCCTTACTCTTGCACCAAATGGTGGGCGAAAATCTTATTATTTAAAATTAAATCCTGAATATACCTTGTGATTCACCTAGAAAGGTTGTTTTGTCCAGGTCTTTTCCTTACTCTTGCACCAAATGGTGGGTGAAAAGTCTGTTATTTAAAAATACATTCTGTATATACCTACATACCTATTAACTGGTTACATCATATAAAACACATGGATTTCACCTAGTAAGGTTGTTTTTTAAGTTTATTTTCCTTACTCTTGCACCAAATGATGGGTAAAAATATTAGGGTACACACGATTTAATACGGAATTACCTTTTACACTAAATTGTTTATTTTTATTAATTAAACCTGTAATTGTTTATTTATATATGGGGTTACAAAGAGGAAGAACTTTCTTAATATGCATTTTACAGAAAAAAAAGTATTCTTTATAAGAAATTCTGCGTTCCGGAGAACGTCCAAAAATAGAATTAAATTTGAGTACAGACGTTCACTTATTTATAAATTTAATATTATTGCAGCTGATATTTTTATTTTTTAACTAAACAACAATCCGTTTTTAAAACAAACAACTTAATAAGTACTGTTGACTATTTCACATTTAAGTTTGTAAATAGTTTTAATGATAACAACATTGGAACGCAATCAGGTACAGAAGTGCGCACTTGATTTAAGATTCTAGAGATACTAACGATTTTATGTAGTAGACTTTGCTTTGTACTGTTATTAACGTAGTTGTGTCTAATTTTACTTAAAGTTAACTTCCAAAATGCTCACTAAAGAAGAACGTATCTGTCTAGTTAAGTGCTATGGTATTGGAGAAGTATCATATAGATATGCCATTGATTTATTTAATCAAAAGTTTTCGAATACATCTGTATTACACGTTGCTTTACGTAAAATTTTAAATAAGTTTGACGAAACTGGATCAGTAATGGATTTAAGAAAAATATAAAAAGCATGACGAAAATGACGCTGCGGCTGCGACATTATTAGCATTGAATTCGGCGGAGTTAAAGTCAAGGTTGTCTTTGAGGAAACGCTAGCGAGAGTTACACTTCCCTAAAGGTCTATTACGAGTAATTTACAAAAAATATAAAATCTTGCCTTATAAGCCCATAGTAACACATATACTTGAAGATGAAGATGATGCAAAAATATTATATATTTGTTGGTTGGAGAGAAGTTAGTTGAAGATAGAACCTTTCACAGAAAAATTTTCCTTACTGACGAATTGACATTTTCAATAAACGGTCACGTTTCTTATCAGAATACAAGGCATTGGACTGCGGCGAATCCACAATTTAAAACCAGATCAAGAAGTCAACGTATAAAAAGATAAATATTATATGGTGTGGTATTTTCTATGGTAGTATTATTGGTCCACATTTAAATAGAACAAAATTTAACTCAACACGTTTATTTGGATTTGATACAAACGTATGCATTACCACAGTTGCACAATATTAACCTTGACATACGAAGAAACATTTATTGGCAACAAGATAGATGCCTGGGCTCACTCAACATTATTGATACAAAATTTTTTAAATGATCAGTTTCCTGTGAAATGGATTGGTAGAAATGGCCCAGTTGAATGGCCTGCTTGTTTATTTTAAAAACTGATGTGTGTATATATATATTTATTAGTGATATATATTTAACTTTAATATTTACTACTTATTAGTAAAATTTGTTCCTAGTTAAATTATTGGATCAGGTTTTATCTATAAAAAATATTTTATTTGCTGACTAACGTTTCGGGATGAATTTTATCCCTTCATCAGAGCCTAAAATATATACAGCTTAAACAAATATAAATACAATCAAATTATGTTAAATAATTTACCAAATTAAAATATAATATAATAACGAAAAGAATTAGGAAAATTTTAAATTCGACAAAAACTTTTTCGTTTTTTAGAAAATTGAAATGATGTTACTATAAAATACTGATTACAAAATAGATGGTTGTATCATTATCGAGTCTAAAATAAAAAATAAAATCTAAGTTTTAAATTTAATAAACTTAAAGAAATCGTTATAAAATATGCTAACAAGTTAGACTCGGCCTTGTTATTTATACAATCACTAGAATTTTTAATAGCAAGTGCTTCCAGAAATATTCTTTTTGTAAAATTCCATTCTTTATAAATAATTTCAACTAAATCAAGATTGCACTCATGTTTGGTGGAGTATACATGTTTAGCTAATGCATTTATAAAAATCCAACCTGTGTTGAATCAGGCGTTCTTTGAGTCTCTGTTCGGTCTGACCCAAATATTAACGACAACAGGTATTACACATTATGCATTAAAAAAATTGCTATTTAATAATTTTGGTATAGTATCTTTAATATTACGAAAAATTCTTTATAGGGGGACAATACTAGTAAAGGAAATTTTGATAGGAAAGGAATTAGTAATAGGATTTTCTTTGAACGTTTCAACAGTAAGTAGCACCTATTATAGAATACTAAATCAGTGTTTTCCAAACAAATGGATTGATAGAAGAGGATCTATTCAGTTGGCTACCCTACTCCCGATTTATTGCCCCTAGAATTTTTCCTCTGGGGCTATGTGAAATAAAATGTGTATACAGAAAAAAACACATAATTTTGAAGACTGGAAGGGGTAAAAAACGACCAAAATGCACAGAATATTCGAGGGAATGGTACGTAGAACGATAAGAAAATTTAGAGGCCTTGACTCATTAATCTATTCTATCCTAAACTTTATATTTAAAGTTTTTTTGAATGGTTATTACTTGTGTTAGTGTTTTGACCTGCATAAATATTTAGCTTCTAGGTCCCGAGTTAGGACCAAATTTTTTAATATTGGACAAGGTATTCACTTAATTGTTGTGTTGGAATAAGTGCGCTGAATAGATAAAGATATGTGCTTTTGAGAATTGATTATAAAGCGTACCGATGCTATTTAGAAAACCGAACGTTGGCTGCCATAGCAAGCAAACAAATGTTGCTGAGGCAAAATTAATAATATTATACCGTGCATTAAAATGTACTACGAAATATTGTATTCAATATGTTGCGTATATCTTCACCCAAGACATAGACGTACACAAAATTACTGACAGACGCAATGAAAAAGACTATCCCCAAATTCCACCCAAAAATAAAAGCTAAAACAACGTTTTGGTACAAACACCTAGCTGATCTCAGAAGACAAGTATAAAAATCTCGCAAGAAATACCAGACATCCTTAATTCCCGATCTCAGAACAGCTTCATTAAACGAGTGCAGGCGAATTAAAGTCCTGGAAGTAGGCATACATAATCATCCTAAAAAAAGATACTGGGAAAAACCCACAAAATGTAAAATCGACCGACCGACCTGCTTACTCAACACCTTAGATAAATTACAAAAACAACTAATATGTAAAAGGATAACGGAACATCGAGATAATTACGGCTGCAGCAGAAGCCGGTTTCCGAAAGATGCTATACAAAGAATGTTGCGTACTATCTCACAAAGTAATGCCTAATACATAGCGCTAGTATGCATAGATATAAGTGGAGCTTTCGATAGCTTATGGTGGCTGGCCCTAATCAGAGGTCTGCAGAAAATTAACATTCCACGAGATCTCATAAGATGCATCACCTCCTACTGCCCGGGTAGACACGCGACAATTAAGCATGAGCACGATCAAATCACTCAACGCATAACTAAGTGATGCCTGTAAGGATTCATTTCTAGACCCTTGTTTTGGGATATCATTTTTAACGATATTCTGCTGGCATTAGAAGGTGATCAAGAAATTTTATGAACTACAGCCTAAGTAGACGACGTAGAATTACTCCTGGAAGCAGAATCCCATGAAAACAAAAATTAACGTTAAACTAAAAAAAATTATGAATTGGTTCTCGGAGATAAAACTAAAAATATCACCAGAAAGGACGACTTACACCCTGATGAGGATAAACCTACAGAAGGACCCAACCATTAAGTTATACAACAAAATAACCTCCAGAGCCAAGGGTACTAAATTCCTAAGAGTATTAATACATGAAAAATGAAATTTTAAAGAACACATTCACAAAGTTTGCGAGAAAGGTACCAGTATCGTTCAGAAAATAACTCGTATAGCACAAAGATCCCTTTGTTTAGTGCTATACTTTACTTAAATAGCGTCCTAATAGGTATTGTAGCTTACGCTGCCAGTACTTGAAACACAACTAAAACTAGGCTCAATAAAGAATAAGATCTTATATAGGCAAAGGGGTGCAATACTTAGAATTACTGTGGCTTTTTGCAAAACGTCAATCGAGATCCCCTGCTATCAATTCTACGACTTGTAGTAGCACACCTACAAATTAAGGAAGCAGCCGCAGGATGCTGGTTTAAAAAAGGCGATCTACAGAAAGTTCATGAAATACTGGACCAAAAAGTGACGGGAAAATCTGACATCACAAATAACATCTAGAATCAATGGCAAAAAAATGGGACGATTCCATTAAAGAGAGAAGGACGTACTCCCTAATTTCGGGTGTCAGATTCGCACAGCGCAACAAATGGTTTAATCGAAATCGGGGAATGATTCATTTCCTGACAGGGTATGGTCCATACCTCACTTACTTAAAAAACATAAACAAAAGGATAAATTCCACATGTTTATGTGGAATTGAAGGAACACTAGAGCATGCAACTCTTGACTGTTACATAACTAATGACCAATTAAATACACTTAGAACCAAACTATAGCACAAAACGACACTACAAATGATACATCACGAAAATGACTTTTTAACACTTAACAAATTGACGAAATGGGTCTTAATCCTAGCTAAGGACCTATACCCTAAATAACAGACGCAAAACCTAAACTATATAAAACAAATTACATTTATAAATATTTTTTAAATATATCGACTTTAAATTTAAATAAAAATATTTTCCTTCATATTCATTAAATTCGAATTTGCCATTGAAATAAAAATAAAAGACAAGGCGTTGACATGACGTAGAACTTCAATATAAATAACCAACAGGGTAAAGTGCGTATGCAAACTACAACTCTGCAATCCGTGTTGCTTCAGCAATAATAACAATAACCTACATTACAAAACACATTGCGAGTACATAAACAGATTCAACAATTAATACATATGTCAACACACAATTTATAATCAATTTGCCAAATTTACAGAACTTAACATACAGGCATATACATTTACAAAGCCATAATGGCACAATTAGAATCATACATTACTGCAACTCGATACAAATCCTGACACACGTAAAATACACCTACAACTACAAATTACTCAAACACAAAACTAACAATAAACATCTCAAACTACCGAAAACACTAGCCCACTTTACAAAGAAAACTATAATGTTACCGCACCCATCCAGGTACTACAACTATAAAAATTATATTCATAGTCATACAAACAATAAAACACAACACATAACGACATCCCCATAAGAGGCCGAACCAGAAGAAGACAATATAATCTTAAATTTCATTCCATAACATCGCCCACAAGCAATCTCGATATCCAACAACACACCAATAAGGAAGATTCTACAATCAACACCAGTGCATTTTCCTGGAGAACCACAACATCTTTCAAACAGCGAAAAGACAACAATCTTCATCTAGTGATAGTGAATTAGCAACTTCCTATTATTCCAAACTATTATTTCAATTCATTTTTTAATTCTATTCTGAACATTCTTTTCTTAGTGTCTTTCCGGAGACCGCGGCAACAGGACATGCCAGGAATCTTGTAGGATTTCTGAAGTTGTTGTTCCGGAGAACTCTCCTAGCGTTATTTTTAGTCTTAAGATTCAAATAAAAACTAAACGAATTTATTATAAAAAATTATATTTTAGCAAATACAGAAGTAAAATATCGCATAGAGCAATAACCTGAGAGTAGGGATTTCAAATTAGTAGAATAAGATAAAACATATCTTGAATAAAAACAAAGTTTCTGTAACCTCCACCCCCACCCCTCCAACCGCCAAGCCTTCTAGAGAATGGGAGTCACTATAAAAAATACAATAGCATTAAAGTACTTTTAAGGTTCGATTTAAATTTGTAAGCCATGGAGGTAGAAAGAACAAAGATATTTTTGGATTGATTTGATACGTATATCTTCAAATAAAAAAATACAGCCTTAATTGGTCCTTTTTTTTCACCCTGTATGTTTCATCACATTTAATAATGGAATGAAAGAAACTTAACCGTCGCTTAACATTATCCTATATATCAGTACAGTTAAAACTTAAACCTGTCTTCTTGAACTTTGACCTGCTGAAATTGTGCAAAGTTTTTCTGATAATTTCGCTATTGATATTTTATATCTCAGCAATCATTGATATACTCAAATGTCTATCTTGTTCAGCAGTTTCGCTACATTTTCGACATTCTCATCATTTGTTATAGACATCAGGTATCCTGGACTTTCATAGTTCTCAATTTCTTCTCTGAAATAAACTTGCTGCAACACTCGACGTATACCATTTTCCTTATAAACCCGTGATGTATACAATAAGTTTCGGTAGCACTTTTGCCAAGTTTTAGTAAAACCTTTATAATGATTCTGTTCAAGTTTTGGCCTAACATAATTTTTGGCAAAACCACAAAATTTCAACACTTCAGTCCATAAGTGGAATAACAATTCTAAATTTTAACTGCTGGGGGTTAAAGCATGACACCTACATAATTAACCTTTATATTTTACGAATACGCTTCGTATGCTATTGTTATTTTTATACTCCTTCTCAGTGTGATACATTTTGTTAGAATTTGTAATGTATTTTTGATGTTTAGTTTGTTAAATAACTAGTTCTAACTTTATAGGCATTAAAAACAGAGAAGGCAAATAATTTTGCCAAATAGAACTAAATCTATAATTATATATACTTTTAAAAATAGTTGAAATATAAATTGAGCTATAAAGCAAGATTTCTTTTAAGGTATGGATGTATTATTTTAAATCGAAATTTTAGTATTAAACTTATGCTATATACTGCTCTATTCGATATTGAACAAAGATGGGATAGCAAATCGTCACTTGGGAATATGTAAAATAAAATTAGGTTCGCGAGAAGTTTCAATCCACAAACTTTTGCATTTTATAATTTATTTATTTGGAAAATATGTGCATCTTTTTCATAGTTCGTTATGTCAAAATTTTCCAGCAAAGGTATAATACTTTTACTACGTCTTTTCTATATTACAAAAGTTGAATGTCTAAATAAATTGAAGAAACTCGTCTATCAACTTCAATTTAATTTTACATTTTCATTTGAGTTAGCAGTCGCTAACAGATTCGTATATGCTGCTCGAGGATAAACACAAGAAAAGCTTCAGATTGAAAACTCTCAAATCCAATTCTTTTCAGAGCGTTCCCATCCTACTTAATGAAACGACTCATCTTTATTCATGCCCCAAATAAGGATGTCAAGATTGGCGTTTTAAATGTAGAATCTAAAGTTCCTGGCTCACAGGATTAATAATGGACGAAAGAAATTGGCGTGTTTATTGGTGAGGGATTCCTTGAAATCTGCAATAGATTTTGTTTCTTATGTTATTAACATGAAGGCATTATAATAATTACCCCTTCAATTTATATTTTGTGTTTAACGTAAAATTATATTTAATTTAATAAATTAGATGACTGCTACACAACTTTTATAATATGGTTTTTAAGGAAATAGGAAACTCGTTTAGAATATTGCAAGGAAACAATGTTGTACGCTGCCGGAGGTAAAGTTAAATTTTAGACATTTCAATAGAAGAGATCAGCGGCTTTATGTCCTACTAAGCTGACAGACTGGCAGCTAATATCTCAGTGTCGTATGTGCACTGTCGAGCGAAATGCAATAGATAAGTAGTCTTGACTTGAAGCTACCTTTCTGAAATTTTTTTCTATAAAAATAGGAAGAGGCCGTGAAGTTATATTTTTCCTTAACTATACCAAAAATTCGCCTGGATATGATTTTAAAACAGCTTATAACTTATATTTATAAAGTAATTTTTGCGTTAAGGAATTAGATTATCTAACACAACTCAATTTAATTTAAATTTCTGATACGCCTCAGGGCTTAATAAATAAAATGAATGACTCTAAACGATATCGCTAAAAACTGCAAAAATAATTATTTTATTAAGCTATTTAAGTAAATAAATCCACTTAACATCTTTTTACGGGTGTAGTATGTCAACTAGGTAGTAAAACTTGAATATGACACTTAAGGGATGTTACTTTCAGCAATAAAACGTTTTAGTATCAAACATAAAGTCTCTAATGCTAAGTAACTTAAGCAAATATAGCGCCAAGGTTTAATGCGTTAACTTAATAATTTCATGTAATTTATGGTACTCCATGCATTATTACTTTATTATATCATTTTACCTAGTTGCGTATTAATTCTGGAAATATTAAGTTAATATTAAAGCATTTCGTCAACGTAAACTATTTTACTTTAAAGTCAAATAAAGCAGCCAATGTTTAACTTCATTAAAACTTAGTTTAATAAATAATACTATTAGTTATCGACAAGTATAGAAAATTAGATTGTCTGCTCATTTACGTTAAACCCTTGTACTTGGGAAATTAATCTCGTCACAATTAGTTATAATCCCAAATCATATTAACATTTCTTAAACAAACATTTACAAGCTAATTCTATCAATTTCTTAATTATATCAACATTAAATTCAATTTACATGAATTTGAAACTTACAAATATAAACAGAATGTTTCATTTCACGATTGACACCAATAATTTTGTCCCAATTAGAAATTAAATTGACAAAATATATTAAAGATATTACTTACTGTTAATGCTATCCTCATAGATTTAAGCGGTACAAAGTAGTTAATTCATGGTTTCTTACGTATTTTTTGTTAAAACTTGCGGACGGCATTTATGCAGCTTCATAGCATTTTAACTAAAACAATTTATACTTAAATAAAACAAGTAAAGTTTAAATAAGAACCTTCTTGTAAAGTATTCATATTTCAGAAAACAGTCAGAATTATACAGGACATCGCATAATTTTATAAGTACAGATAAAACTTTGAAATTTAGATTAACTGTCAAGGGACCTTGTAGCATATGGTTTCGTGTTGTAGAACGTACCAGTGCGGAGCCCACTTGGTGTTTTTCTTCAACTACAAAGTTTGGTATGACGTTAGAAAATATACTTACTTTTAACTATAAGTAGGTAGACATAGATCTAATAGCGATAATCGCAACTAAATAAATTTTAAAACTATGTTGACCTACAGATGTAGTGTAGCAATACTTCAGAATGTTGATGCCATCATTAAAAATATATTAACTCCCACCAACTTAGGAATAGATAAAATTGTGTATATAAAATTCTTAGACATAAATAATGTGAATTAATGTTAATGTAAATTAATTGGTTTTAACATCCCTTTAGGCTAGGTTATAAAATTATTCAAGACGCCAGATTTACTAAAGCAACGGACAGGTAATAATAAATCCGTGGTCATCTCAATAGATTGTAGAATTTAAAATAAGTTGAAAATTTACTAAATTTGTTGCAAATAGGTACCTAAGTGAAGTTTGAATGCTATGAATTTGCAAATCCGCACGGCTATGTAAATTAGAGTGTGATCCACGGGAACTGACTAATCAAAAAACCCGCTTTAAACTTTAATTGAAAAAGAAAACACATAGTTTTCGAAACGTTTAATTTTTTAATTAAAGTTACACAGTTTAAACCAAAAATTGTTTTAATTACAAATACATAGTAGCTTATTTATAAAAAGTAATTATTAAATTGAATAATCGGCGTTCACCGTGCGCTGTAGGTTGAGCGACAAAATGCGAAGGAATAAAAAATATAAGTGTACGACCTTACTTTGAGGCTAGGAGTAATCAGAAATAAGCATCCATAAGGTTGCTTGCAGCATCTTATAACAACGCCTGGCGGATCGTAGTCCCGTAATAAATATAAGACAATAATCACCAATAATGTTAATTAGATAATTGGCGAAATACATACCGGTGGTTAGGTGTTACAGGAGCACAAATAAAAACCAACCGTTTATGCACATGTGGCTATAGCTTGGAAAATGTTTCGATAAACCTAGCAAATGCGAAATGTTTGTCGAATTTGACCAACGACTTTTGATTAAATTCGAATGCAATAAATCGTGGCACTATTTTTGAATAAGATTTTAAAATACAGAATATTCTGTAACAGGCTAATTAGTAAATAATAAAGAAACGAATTTGTAGCGGAGTTTTCATAGCGACTGAAAATAAATTATGTATATACAACCGACGCTAGATTAAAAATAAAACATGAATTTCAATTTATATTTCCAAAAATCTAATAACGTGTATACGAGGTAAACGAAAAGATTATAAATCTAATTTTAACCGTGGCAGCGTCGAAATGGCTTAACAAAATTTTCAAATAACCAAAGAAAAATTTTAGAAGCCAATCATATATATATATACACACATATATATATATATACATACATATACATACATATATATATATATATATATATATATATA
>JAHWXV010151724.1:0-14460 GCA_024586415.1 Phrixothrix hirtus
CGAAACGTTTAATTTTTATTAAAGTTACACAGTTTAATCCAAAAATTGTTTTAATTATGAATAATAACTGTGAAAGTTTCCATAAATATTTATAATCTTAGTCAAATTTTAGTCAAATTACAGGATTGATCTTAAAACTAAAAATGACAATATTTCGAAAACTAAATTATTGAAAAGAATTGTAATACAATTTTGTTCTACATTTCATTAATATCTACAGTTTTTGTATACTCATTTTTTTCGGGACACTTCGTATAATAACTTTAATTTACTATTTCTTTTTCTAGAAAAGTGCCAACTAGCATCAGATATTGTAAAAATGAAGGTAAATAATTGATGATATAAAATGTTTTTATTCCTGCATTTTCTCTCACTATTCTAATATTTATAAAATGTGCTCCTATTTATTAAGGGGTATAAAACCTATTCCATGCCAAAAAATGATTGATAAATATCGAGTGAAAAAATTGTCTGATATAAAATCCAGCTCTTGGTCTAATTTAAATTTTAATTAGGGAAAAATAAAAGTAATAAGGACCAGTGCCGGACTGACAATATTAGGGCCTCCCGGGAATTTTGCTTTAAAGTTGCCTCCACGTTTTAGATTGTAGTACCCATATTTTTAGGGTAATCGTTTCAGATTTAAATTTTCAAAAAAAAATTTACTGTAGTTTTTTTTGAATCTAATAAATAAAATTGTATTTAATTCTATTCAGTTATACGTATACGATTATTTATGTACACATAAAATCAATTAGGGCCTATTTTTCGGTAACTGCCTAAATTAAGTTGCAATTTATGCTATTACAAAAATTTCGATGAAAATATGTTTAAGTGCAAATTGTTAACAAAGATATTCTCAAGTATATTAAATACTTATTTATAAGTTTGGCATTCGTCTAATTATAGACCACTCTACATACCTCTCGCTAATACATTTGCAGGTAAATATTTTAGATTTATGTGAAAATACGCATTTACATTTTGCTTGGATTCTTACTTTGATACAGGAAATATGCACTCTTAATAACGGAGAACAAATTCTGCAATTTCCTGTTGTAAAACTTTACGATAATAATGGGAAAAATTTAATTTCTAGATATCGAATTGTGGTTTTATTAATATAGTTTAGGATTTTATTTTTTAGTTTAAAACTTGTAACGATTCCTACCAAGTTTTCAACAACTGCCTAAAAAATTTCATTGTTTGAAACGTAGCGCTTTAGATATTGTTATTAGAAAAATTAGATAGGTATTTAAGAATTGATTGTTGTTAATTATTTGACCTAGTCGACGTCAATACGTATATGTATCTGTGATGTCTTACTTTTTGTTCAATTACATTACATAATTAGTTCTATTTTAATCTTTTTGGACATATGGAAAATTAGTATTATTAGTTTAGCAATAAGTATGACCTTGTTATCATTATATTTGGAATGTTAAATTTGTGTATGTTTTCTATCTAAAATAAGTACTTTTCACATTCCATTATAATTTTCATGATTAATGTATATTTTATTTGAAGAACTGTTCTATTAATTGAGTTAATCCTTTGAACAGCATTTATGTCAAATTATGTTCATACAAATAATTATTTACAATATATTAATGAATGAAGCTATTAAGCGTTAACTTATTCAATTAATAAATTTCAGTTTTATAAGCTTTCTATTAATACATGTTTACACAAAAACCAAAAAAACTTAATTTCCCTGCTATAACTAATTATGTTTAGACATTTAAGATGGTAATAAATATTTATTTCATTGTATTTTAGGAAGCTGTACATATGCAGCTCTATGTAGGTATCACAAATATTTACAACTTCTTGTATTAGACATTATCTACTAAAAATAACTAGATGCATGTAGTAGATACAACACAGTTACAGTAAATATGTATATTTAAACTATTTTCACTTTCCATCGCATCAGACCGATTTATTATTAGTTCAAGAATTATAAATAAATGTGTTTTCATTAGTTCGGTATTACTGCATTATATATTGCAGGTAGGCGTTTTCTTTAAATAATTATTACAAAAAACAACTTATGGATACATTTAAAAGCTCTTAGCGCTAATAACCTATTAGCGAAAAAATATAAATGTTTGATGCTTGTTTGCGCTTGAGATTGATCCGATTCCTTAGAGAAAACTAATTGAAAGCCGTTTTTGGTTAAATTTTAATCTAGGAAAGGAAATAGGTCCTTCACATCTAACCTGTATGATTACGATCATTTAGATTTACCCTGTACAATTAACTAATGCAAAGCATTTACATGATTGCTTAGGTATGGGTATAGCATTCTAAATAAGTTATTCATAATATTTATAAAATATAAAGCGTTTTTCATAAACAGGATTCATTTTAAATCATTAGTAAATAATGCTTTTTTTTGCTGACCTCATTTGATGTAGTGATTAGTATATCTACCTCTGTGCACAAAGGCCGCGGGTTGAAACCCGACCGAGGTCGATACAGTTTTCAGCGAAAAACATGTCATCTTCTTGGATAAGGAAGTAAAATTGTTAGTAGTGTCAGTGTGATTACACGTTAAACATTCTTAGAACTCCTTTAAGTTGGCAATATTCTGATAGATGTACCGAAATGATTGTAGCAGGTGAAGTTAAGAGAATTAAGGCAATTTACCCATCCCGGAGCTTTAAGTGACATTTTTATTCTAATGTAAAGTACAGATTTTACAATTAAGTGTGGTACACTGGTCCTCCCGAGTTTTCTTACAAATATTCAGTATTATGAAGACATCTTAGATCACGTTTTCGTATAATTACGGCTCGATTTCACGGCTAATACTTTTCATATTATCCCAGCTTTTGAATTGTTTGCGAAGTATCGACGTAGACGTCCCAAAGATAATAGTCCAATAGTATCAAATAGCACGTCCAATTAAAGTTTTTTGAAAACGTATGTGCCCAAGGGACTTTTAATATTCGTGGCACGTGGTGGCGCCCTGCTAGAATAAACATCGTCCATGCTTAAATCATCCATTTCAGACCAAAACGTCGATCGATATCGTATGGTAATGCGGTCTACTGACTGAACTCGTTTTCGAAGAAAATGGCCCAATGGCGCCGCCACCCAAGAAGCACGTCAAGTTGTCATGCGTTGCGGATCAAGGGGCTTCCCGACAATTGCTCTTGGGTTTTCGAAGTCCCAGATGCGGCAGTTTTGTTTGTTAACGTAACCTTGAAGATGAAGAAACGTTATTTCCTTAATAACACCCGGTCAATGAACGCACGGCTTTAGTTTTTCTGTCAGCTGAACTTTGTAAGCATGTAGACCAAGACCTTAATATAAAATACGGTGCAGACTAATTTGCAGTATATCCGATTGTTGCGAAGCTCTTCTCTTGACAAACCTGGGTTTTCTATGACATTTTCAGCCACAATAGCAGTGTCTTTTATTGATCTAGCTAACCGATCATCGGCTGGAGTCTTTAATTACTAACTTGACGCAAACACTCACAATTGCTGTACGAGAAGGTGCTTTTACAAAATGTTGACCATTTTGGTAGTGAACTTCCACAATTCCTAGTTGCTCAAGTTTGTTAACTACATATTTTTAACTTGTCAACTGTTCAGGAATAACATTTTTATTTTTAATAGGATACCGCGAAATTTAAAATACCACATTAGCATGTTCAGCACGTGTGAAGATGTGTGGCACGTTTAGAAATGCGCATAATACCAAATATCATATTTTGTAACATGGCGCATGTTATTCAAAAATGGGAGCGCATCGGAACTGCACAGGACGGACAACTTCAAAAAGCTGTTTATGTAGACATGGAAAATTTATAAATGCTTTTTTGTTATATCCTGCGCCATAATTGTTATTTACACACCTTAGCAGTGTGCATAAAAAAACCTTTATCTATTTGTCTATTGAAATGAGCTCATTTCGAAATCCATTTGGCCTTCTTTTTAACACGGAATATTTCATTTTAAAAGGTTGGGAACATTAGTAATTAACCTTATTAAACGTCAAAACCGAATAGAAAATTGACAAAACTTTCATATTCAAATGTCAATGTCACCAACTATCACTAAAATCCCTAAATCAATTATATGTCAAAAAAGCGCGTTTTTTCCTAAATGTTTAACAAATAGATAAAATAGTATAAAAAACTCGTTTCATAAAACGTTTTATCACCCTCGTTCATTAGAAAACTCGCCTCTACGACGCTCATTTTCAGAACTTGAGCTCGTGTGATAAACATGTTTTATGAAATTTGCTTTAAAGGTTTCTAGGTATCGAGTTTAATAACTAGAATATATTTATTTACAGCTTGTAAACAACTTTTTCTGCAACACCCTATATAATATATACGCACTTTCGATCTTTTGCTTGACTTTTACAATTTGTTTCTTGTGTTGTTTATTTATATTTAGAATATTTGTTCGTGTTATTAATAAAGTGTACAGAGAGCTGACGGTTTTTAATGTTTGTAAATTTATTTCCAATTTTATAATGGGTATTAAATTAGTTTTTACAAAAATTTAACAAACATATTTTGCGTGTTAATAACTAATATTTACCGTTAGTTTTCCCGGACAATTCTGCGTCGTAATAACTGATTGCCTAAATTTAGCATCAATATTTTCATGTGTCTACGAAATAAGAGGCAATATTTAATAAACCTGCATACAGTTCTTATATAAACATCAATCTGTATAACATTTTAAACTAATTTACATCAAATGTTTTCTCAAACACGGACCTGCTAACGTATGCTTTCTTCTATCTAACTGCCTCTCTCGTGGGTCCTTGATTCTCAATGTTGTTCTAGAGGAAACGAAATCGGTTGTTTGAATGTTACCGGGCCGTGTCCGGACCGGAGGACGGCCTACATATAAAAGCGTGTTTTAACGGTATTAATAACCATACTGATTTATAAAATTTAAATATAATATATTATAAACTTCATAAAAATCATTTAAAAATAATGGTATCTGATTTCCTTCAATTATTTTATATTTTAACATACAGCCGTGTGACGGCTGTGCTCCGGTCCGGGCACGTCCCGGTTATGCGTTTTTCTACCTTCTGTCTTTTTATGCATACATTTAATATCGATTAATTAAATCTTTTTCTACGTCATGGTTGTGGAAATTATCATTGTAAGCACCGTATTGTACGAAACTTAATGTTTAAAATAATTTGTGTATAAATTAAAATAATGTAAGTCTTTATGTAAAATTGTTACACGAAGCTAAACGACTGAAACGTAAAAACAGCTGGAATAAATAATGTCCAACTTCTTATTTTTGGAAAGGCTGTCGATCAGTTGCTTTTGTCTTTTGCTATGGTCCAACTAACAAATAGGACATTATTTGTGAACACCTTATTACCCTCTATTTTAAATCTCAGTATCAATGATGGTATTTTCATTATGAAATCGATGTTTAACTATTATTTTATTTATTAATTTAAAAACAATTATATATCTACATTTATATTTAACGGTTTTGCTTATTGCACGAATAAAACTTATCCGTCCATAAGTTTGCTAAAGGAATATTTTATTAGCTACGCACAATACTTGTTATTAGTGCTACTTGCGCAATATATGCGCTATAGTTAGTTTCATCAAAGTCATCATCACACGAAGAAATTAAGAAAATTTTTATGAGGCCCAAATTTTAAACATTCGAACACCAGAGAAAATTTTTGTGACGAATAATTGAAAACGATTTCTACTGTGCGATATACAAACTACTATTTTACTTTAGGTAAACTTTTTTACAGTCAATAAAAGCGGTAAAGTATTTACAGATTACGGATTCATTCGCTTGAAAACTAATAATTTGTTCTTCTGCATGTGTGTTGCGGCGGACCTTATAATATTTGCTCTTGAGAGTTATTGGAACATTTCTTCAAACAACCTGCTACAGTTTGACTAGATCTTTCCCAATATATTCCAGAAACGTTCTATGGCGTCTACAACGTTATGGAGGTACTTTGTTTTAATGTCTGTCATAATAGATCTTTCGTTATTTTGAAGAAGTAAAACATTATTTCTCTAAAGTAACTCCTGAGTATGCCATCAGTGAGTTGCCACCGTTCATAGAGCTCTTCTGCACTCTCCAAAGCTTGTCAATGAATCTACAGCAAATTGGGATTTATCAGTCAACAATCCAATGGATGCACTATTGATAAAAATTAAGTCATGTTGTGCGATAAGCTATAGTGAATTGAAGACTATGACCTTCCTAACATCCTAAACAAAGTTGCTACATTTTTGGGTTCCCAAAATTAATTTTTCATTGCAGTGCTCGTTTGGAAACGAGTGTTGCAGAAATCGGTCATTTCTGTAGCTGGGGTAGTTATTTAATGACCTTGTTCTACTCGTCTAGTAACTACCTATCTCTCTAACTTTACAGGCAATTCTAGCAATTTTGCGTTGCCTGAACTAATTTTCAAAATACAGCAATTGCCGCAAATATTTCAAAACTACTACTGCATTTTCCATCTTTGATTAATAATATTGTTATTCAGGTGACATTGTGAATTACTTTAACACGGCTAACATGAAATTCTAAACTTTTGTAAAAATTATAACAATCAAACATCCACAACTGATTTTTTAAAATACAACCGCAATATGAAATATAATCCATTTCATTTATGGTACTTGAGTAGTTTACTTATTTATATATAACGCTAAATATTTTTTTCTGTGGTAGAAGCTTTATTTAACTTACAATATCAGATCAAATAGCATTTTAACCGCAAGGGTAGATAAAGTAACACTCTAATAGCATTAGCACATTTTAACGTTTGCTATAGAAAAAATGCGATTGACATATGACGATAAAGAAATATTATCAACTTGCGAAAAATAATTCACGAGTTCGTGAATTAATCTGTTTCGCTCATCTTGTATAAAAATAGTTAATTAATTGAATTCAATCTTATTTAACACAATTAATTTATTATCAAATTCCTTTTGTGACAAGCTACATGTTTACACCTTTGAATCATCTTTGCTAGATTGCAGTTATCATTTTCTTGATTTCTTCATACTGATTTTCATGTGATGATTCATCCATAAGTGCTCATAATTAATAAGTGTTACTACTGGTTTGTAATCAATTAATTTTACTTTGTACTGTAATTAATTTATTTCTTACGTATAAAGAATATATTGTAGTATATAGTTTGGAGGAATTTTTATGGGTAATGGTAGTGGAATCTATAAAGACGTTAACAGTATCGAATAAAATTTACAATTTAATATCAATTAGATAAATTCTTGGCATTTGCAATGGAATACCATAGTTGAAGGTAAATGCATAAATTGTTCGATTACAAAAATGTTTCTACTTGAAAAGGTAAATGTTAACTTGTGTCTACCAGGAATGCTTATTTAATCGTTTTATTTATAATAATATTTCCGTTCTATTAAAACTACTGAAACAGTTAAATTTTAACTAAAATTGACACAAAATAGATGTAATTATTTAAAAATCAAATTGTTAAAAAATATTATGTATACAAGGTACACTAAATTAATAATATACCTAGGATTAAGTATTTTTTTAACATAGTCATTACGTAATTTTGCAAATTTATTCCACTTTTTCATAAGTTGCAATATTAGTTTAAAATAGAAGTTTCTTTACTGTTAAGCTGCTAATAATCCACTGAAATTCTTCTCCAACAAAAAAACTGGCAAGCTGGTATGTATTTCTTTAAGTTGCGGAATAAATAAACGCACAGAGCCATATCATCATAACTCAAGTATTTCTAATTTTTCCATTAACGTTTGAACTCTGCACTCTTGTATGGATTCTCTTTACCTAACAAATTTAAACGTTTTTCTTGTACAACACGATATACTTTCTCAAGTGTGACCTAACAAGTACTAGCGTTTTGCCTTTTATGGTACTCCCAAAGAATCTGTCACCATAAGCTTGCTTGTACGCGCTTGTGGTCGACATCTTTTTGAAAGCCGAGAACTTTTATGGCCTCATCGGTGTTGATTTTTGCTTGGTTTCGGAAATCCAATAACGGGCCCAAGTTACATTTCGTGCCAATATTTTGAATAATTCCGGATTTTTTTCAGTTAATTCAAATTATCAAAAAAGTTTCTCGAAGACATTTTTTTGTTCGGCAGTCAAAAACCTCTGGCTAATACCTTGCTCATTTCAATGTATTCATGCGAAACACGTAAAGCACTTGCTTCAGATATCGTCAACGCTATGGCGATCTCTGCTACCTTCAAATGCAAATTTTCAAGAACCACTGATCCTAGTTTTCTGTACATTTCCAGTCTTAGTCTTCTACTGTACTCCAATGAAGTTATTTTGAACAGTATATTTATTTGATACAGACTTGGTTCATTCTCGCCATATATTGTCAGCATGCTTTCAAGTATTTACAATTTTTGGCCCCATGACTTTCTCAAGCGCTTAGATTCTCAAATTTAACCAAACTCACTTTCATTGACAAACCAATACACAAGAAAACGGTATATCTGTGTTTCATAGCTCGGTAGATTATTAATTTAGTACCCCTCGTATTTATAATTCTATAAATTATTCAGAAATTTGTCAGGAATACATCTATTATTTACTTATATCCATTTTAATCTTTAGATAAAACAGTAATAATTTTTATAAAGAACTAATTACTTCTATGTTTACATTATTAGATATACGAATGAAGATATTTTTAATTATAAAAGTTCTTTGCTTTTGCAGACTGATAAATTGTATCATCATTTTCATAGTATGTAAACAAAATATTTTGCAATATACACCTACATACGCATCTTAAATTTTTAAACACGTTGCAGACGTACACAGATTCATTACAACAGAAGAAATAAATAAAGTCTAGAAAGTGTCGTAAAAGTTAAAATTAAATTCTGAATCACTCCAAGTATTTGAAATATTTGGCTTTATCTGAATGAAACCTACCTTGAAAGTTTAAAAGTTCAAATCATTTCTATAGATATTTTGCCAAAAATTATGCAAGAATCATGTGTTCTACTAGAAATAACATAATTTACATTTTATTGTAAATTTGACCCTAACTTAATAATATCGTTACCGTTAACTCAGGAACGGACATTTGATTATGGTAGAATTTTTATGTACTCATATGTATGTAAGCCTATTTTATAGTTTCATTGGTTCCTATTAATTTGCACTTCGAAGTGGCAAATATACCATCAGTACTATTTATATTTACATATGATACACTAATAAGAGTCGGTTCGTTTGAAGTATTTTAATGTAAAATTACAGCTATAAATTATGTTTTTATGAAATACTTGGGAAATTTAGAAATTTTATTTTTTGCATTGTCTCTAGAATAGTTTTACAAGTTTCACCATAATAATGAGGTGATTTGACCAAATTTAATGTTTCATATTTTTGCTATTTAACGTATTACCTTCATAAATTATGAACAAATACGGAATTATAGACAAATAAAAAGTGTACATTTGTTCGCTATTAATTTCTACCATGTGACGTAGTAGCATCCGTCGCAACATTTGTAGTTACATGCGTTTACACTGTTCTAGTGCTTTGATTATACGATGTAAAAAGCAGATTTTGATAATCTGCCATAATGGATGGTATATTGCTAGTGGACTATTTGAGCGTATATTGACGCAAAAATTAAGGCGTAAAATTACAAATCTATAAAATATTCTGTTCATAGGTCTCTGAATGTACTAAATTCTGTTTATTCGCTAATAATTTATTAATTATAATAATTATTATTTTATTTCAATTTATTAAGTATAACTAACATGTTTCAATATTATTAAGGAAATCACTGTTAATTAAAGCAACTAAAAATATTTATGTAAGATTGTAATATGTAATATAAAATATAGTTTTAAAGTAGACAGTTACATAAATATGTCTAATTGATTTTACTTTGACAATGACTTTCTTCATAAAATTGAAACATAATGTCGTTTTTATTTAATAATTCTAAATAATGTAACTATTAGAATAGGCAAGGTTTTTAATTAATATATTATTGTTTATATCGTCCAACATTAGTAGTGTTTGTAATTGTCATATTGATCAGTTATTTTCATTTACATTTAATAGCGGATTTAAATATTGTGACTTTGAAATGACAACGTGCGGTCATTCATTTTTTGTGTTAAAGGTTTGCAACCATGCAAATTGAGAGGTGAATGCAAGCAGTATATGGAAATGCAAATACTTCCAAAAACTTAAGAATGGAAAACCCAGAACGAATTGTAAGCAGTGATCAGGTGCGTTGTACACTGCATCAACCGACAAAAATATTGCATGTTTGGAAGGTCTGATTAGAGAAAATCGTCAAATTTCAAACAGAGCAATTTCAGAAAATGTTGGTGTGAGTTTATGATGTGTTGATAGTATCGTGCGAATTTGTGCACAGTGGGTTCCTCGTCTTTTGTTTGAGGACCAAAACTACTTGCGAATGGGCTTGCCTTTCCAACATCTCACGGAGTATAGCAAAAATGGTAATAACTTTCTCTTGTCAATAATTGCTGGCGACGAAACTTTGTGTCAATATTTTGAACCATCAAAAAAAAATGTGAAACATAATCTTCTACAATCAAGGTAATGTTGGCATTTGTTTGGACCATGAAGGACCCTAGCTGTTAGGGTTTAAATAACCTAGAGTGAGTATACAAATCTATACAATTCAAGTCTGAACAAGATTCGTAAGCAATAACACTAAAACGCTTACAAAAACTTTCACGTGGTGTCTGTCTAATTCAAGACAATGCTCGGCCTCACATGCCAACGTAGTTAAAAAAACTGTAATAAAAGAAATGAATGATTTTAGAGCATCCACCCTATAGCCCAGAAATATCACCTTGTGATTTCCATTTTTTTTTGCTCCACTAAAAAAGTCTTAAAAGGTAACTGTTTTCAATAGGACGCAGAAATACAAAGCACTATGAAAGATTTCTTTAATCAGCAGCCCCAAGAATTCTATGAACATGGTACGTGAAACAATGGAATATGTGCCTTATTGTGGTGGTAATTATTTGTTAATATATTTCTTGATAAATTTGTATGGATCAAAGATGTGTTTCATTTGAACAAGTTGAACATTTAAGTGTTATACTATTTATTGTTATTTATAACATAGAAATGGCGATCTCGATTCAATCGTCTATTAACTAGATGCAGGGAATACGGAAATGTGTATATAACGCCATAACCCTGGTACGATTTTCAATTTTAATAATTTATTTACCTATGAAAGACTTTAGAAAATTGTATTTTTGTACATTTATGCTAAATAAAGTGCAGGCATACATAATAAACAATGTCTGCTAGTCTAAAATTTATTTAAATGGGGAAATAGTCAGAAATATTAGACAACATTTAGCGCTAGTTTCAGCCTTAAAATACGCCCCTATGTGCGCCACCTAGGAAAAATATTCATCCATATATTTTACCCACTGTTTTATGTTAGTTTCATTTCCTTAAGTGAGTCAAATTGTTTCATTGCCCAAACAAGTGCTAGTCTGGTGGGGCTAAACCAACTAGAAATTGGATAAGGCGTAACTGATCATCTGAGTTTTTGGATTGTTTCCTGAGTTGCAAATGCTGTGTGGAGCTTATAAGAAAATACTGAGCAAATATTTGCTCTCTTCCCTTTTTAACAGCTTGTTTAATATCAGTATGTCGAATTGACTGTTTACTGTGGTTTCTGATTAAAAAAATCGTGAAGAAGAGCACCTTAACGATCCAAGAACACAGTTGTCATAACTTTATTGTAAGATGTGCATTGCTTTAAGCGCACTGATAATATGTGACGCCATTCCGTCAATTGATTCTTAACTTCTGAATTGTACCCATGTTTTATCCCTAGTTACGACATTGTCACGTTCCTCGAAAGTATTTGAGTTCAGTGTAAATTGTCATTCTTTTTTCTGTGCGTTCTTTGGTTAACTTGGAGATATATAATCTTGTGTGCGATATTGTGGTGACATCTCAAAGCACTAACAATTTCTCGAATTGTCAACTGCGATCTTCGCAAATCATTGCATCGATACGTAACCATGTTTCGTCGTTACCAACAATAATAGATTTTCTGAACGTGGCTTATCAAATATAAGTTTCACCAGCTCCAAATTTAAACAAATCTAAATTCATTGTTTATATCTGTTTTCGAATCACTACATATTTTTAAAACCTTCAATGAGAATCTGAAGCTGAAAAATCTAAGTTTTTAATCTCCATCACTACTCTTTGTATTATTTACTATTCATATTTAAATAGTTTTCAAAACCAAACAACACGCCAGTAAGAAACGTCTTGCTAAATTACTTTGTGTGATTTTTACATGGTAGTAGACAACACCTACGGTACATACCTCGTATTTACATGATACTTTCAAGTTATATTTTGTTTTTACCTTTTACCTCGAGTGCAGGTTTATTATTAGAAACAAAATTTTGTTTCAGGATTTGGACGGAATATTACGTTATAGTGTATATAGTTCACTCGAATGAAATTGTCGCCTGGGTTATTAATTTTATGAAGTCACCATTACATGACATTAGGTTTGTTTGATGCGTTTGCCATTTTTTACTGCAACAACTTTTTGGTATATTGTAATTCAGTGTAGTGCAATGTAAAAGAAATATTTTTAATCTGTTCGATGTACGTACATTACTCTATGGTTCGATGGTTCTATCTGGGTTAAGCTACTCTACAATCACTACACTTCCTTTTAAATTATTGCTATAACAACAATATCTTGCAGAATGTGTACTCACACTGAACAAAGTGTAATGTAGCGCAACACTTTTTGTATTAGTGTAGTTTATTGTAGAAAGTGCATATACACCGAACAAACCTATTGCCATTGTAAAAAATATTAAGTTTTATTTGTAACTAAATCTTTGAAGGAACTGAAATAATTTGCTTTATCTACATTTCAATTCTAATCATCAGTTTAATGTTAAGCAATATGCTATGTAAAAGTATGTACGATTAAGACAAAATTATGTGTTCTAATATAGATATTTTAATTCTGAAATTAATTTTAAAAAAGAAGACTTATTTCAAAAACAATTATCCTCGTAATCTTATAGAACACACTACCTCGTATCTTTGAAAATCACAGTCAAAACAGCATTAGAAACATCGACACTACTGTACACATATGTTGATGTTAATGTGAAAAAACTAACAAAATTTAAAATGCGAACCCCTTTTTCTCAAAATTCTTTGCGTTTAGTTTTAACTAAGCCTTTTGATGAATGAAAATAATCAATGTCGTATTTACAAAATTCCCTAGAACTGTGATAAATTCTATATTGGTGAATGTGGAAATTCATTAGAATAAGAGTTAACGAACATAAGAGATACATTAAGAACGGCCAACTTGAAAATTCTAAAATTGCTGAACGTTGATTTGAAACCGGTCATAATATTTTTTGGAAAGCTGTTAAAATTATTTCCAGAGGATCTAATATTTTCAAAAGAAAACTTATATATAAAATGCAATCATGGAAACTGCATTTTGAAGAATTCTGATTAAAAAAAGTTTTATTTTGTAATTACCTTGCCTTTAATGGTTTTGTGTTATTATCAATTAAATGCGAAATTTATTTAACAACTTTATGTGCTTGATAATGAAAGTAGATATTATCTTCGAAACGTTGCGTTTGTTTGAGTTTATTGGTTTAGGCATTTCTTGTTCATTTATTGACTTAATTTCAAGCCTCCGACGTTTTAGAGTTTTAGTTTTTTGTAAAAACTTGCTTTCTACTAATTAAGAACTTTTGTTCATTTTAGCAGCGTTAACTCCATAATTAGATTCCTGCAAACAATGGACTACACAAGATATTTTTAAGATTTTGTTTTACAGCTTCTTATCCATTTAATATGGTCAAATCACAATAGCATTGGATTCACAAAAATTAAGACTTCCTATTAAGTATTATTATAGTACATTTAATCAAAATAAGCGTTTGTTAAAATTTAGGCATTGTGATTTATTCGTCTGTTTTGAACTTTTTTACTCTTTTAAAATATTAAAACTGTTTTCCAATAATTTTAATGCAATCTGTTTTCCAATAATTTTAATGCAATCTGTTTTTGTACAAAATTATTAAGCAAATTGGATCTGATCAAACAGCAACAATAATTTACAGTATATACTTTTGACAGTAACCATCGGCGATCGACAACATGGGCAACCATGTTTGTCTAAATTAATACTTTGCATTTTATACACGAGCGTTCAGTATAAAACATAACAATTTATATATTTTTCTTCACATTTTTAAGTTTTTCTTTACATATGTTTGTAATTGTGAAACACATTGTATATATAGTGTTTTCACTTTCACAGTGCATCCGTAAAGTAGGGGATAAATTCAATAAAATAAAAATGGATAGTTATTGAAAAAAATGCTCAAACCCGTCGATTTTAAATTTTAGTTTAGAG
>JAHWXV010151726.1:0-12264 GCA_024586415.1 Phrixothrix hirtus
AACAAACTACTCTGTCAATTTCTAAGCCGCCACGGATTTTACAATACAAAATGTGAAGTTTTACGAATATGGCAATAACTTATTACACTAGCGACATCTAGTGGTCATTTGTAACAACATAAGAGGCAACCCTCGTATAGTTTTTGATTGTCATATAATGATTACATTTTGAAATACGTTGTTTGCAGCTAATACTCCAAGTACTTCCGGTTACGCGATTTTCAAAAATTTATCAGGGAAACTCCTTGGTTAATTTAAAACTAAACTAAGTAACTAAGAAATATAGACTAAGTTTAAAAAAAATTGTTACAGCCGATTTAAAAAAAACCGTGAAAATGAAGAATTCGGAAAATATCTAAAAATAACAGGAATAAGGTGGCACTTCCGCTTATTCCATTTTTACGCAATTTTTGATTTTTCAGAAAAGGCGATTATGACCCCAAATGTAAATTTTCATTTAGTTACGGCTATTAGTTTCATCGTTATTGTATTCAGAGTTAATAGTGAAGGTATTTCCGGTTACTCGATTTACAGAAAATTTTCTGAGTAACGGCCTAGATTATATGAAAGGGCGTTAAATGCTTAAGAAATGCAATAGATTTTAAAGAAATCGTTATCGCCGATTTCGAGAAAAACGGAAAATTTGGAAAATATCTAAAAGTGACAGAAATAAGGTGGTACTTGCGGTTATTCAATTTTAACCAAATTATTAATTTAGCGCACTAAAGTGATTGTAACCTTAAATATAAATTTTCATTTAGTTATTAGTTTCATAGTTATTTTATCCGCAATCACGCACGCACGCACATACGCTCGCGTGCACGCACGCAGGCACGTACGCGCGCCCGCACTCACGCACGCACGCACGCACGCATGCACGCCCGTCCGCCCGCACGCACGCACGCACTCACGTACGTGCCCACGCACGCATTCACGCACGCACCTACACACGCACCTACACACGTACCCACACACGTACTCACACACACACACACACACACACACACACACACACACACACACACACACATGTACGCACGCACGCACGCACGAACTCACGTAGGCACACAGATATACAAAACACAAACGCACAGACCAATTTTCGAAAACATGGCTTTCGTTCTCTGGGGACCCGAAAACGTATTTCCACTAAAATTTTGACATCGAAAATTTTAATTGAAAACAATACTTTCTCTTTTACCTATATTTCATATAGGGTAAGAGAAAGTAAAAAAGAAAATGAAATAGTTTTTCAAATTTCCATCGTTAACAACATCCCATACCATATAATTAACACAACCTAGAATAAAATTCAACCTAAACATTATCAATCAATGAACAGTTCATTTACGCCCATTACCAAAGAATATTTAGATATAAAGTATTACAGTGCCTGTATGATTTCTTTCTTTGGGATTACCTGAAGGAAAGGGTGTACATTAAAAAAACCCGTTCATTGGACAACCTGAAGGCAGCTATTCGAAGAGAACATTGACAAGTGCATGGGACAGCTTCTAGACCAGAATTGAACAATGCTTTAGAGAAGACGGCCATTACTTGGAAGACGTGATTTTTGCTTCGTAAATAAAACGGCGTGACCTACTGAATATGTTTGAAGATATAATGTTTCTATAATAAAATAAGGCTGTGCTGATTATTTGATTTTGTCCCTATTCCAGGGTGTCACCCTATACAAGTAGGGAAAAAATGATGATAACTAAAACGAAAATTTTTTGTAATTACAATTTCTTTCCCTTATTTTGCTGCTGACATGAACATTTTGTTATATAACGTCGTATCTTGAAACGAATTAAAACGAAAATGTGTCTAAGCAGTGTAGCTTTTTAAAATATTACCAAACTGACTAGTTTGTCATAGCAAAGATTCTATTTCTAAAGATGTCATGAAGGTAATGGAATATTTTAGGTAATCAAAAGGGAATTAAATAGAATAGCGGACAATAAAATACAATGTATAATATTACCTTACCTAAGCATCGAAAATAATTTTTTCATTGGTTCCTATGTAAAAGGATATTTTAAGACGAAATGAACACATCTGAGGGCCGGCTCTTGGCGAAGCAAAATACGTTCTTCTGACTATATATAAACGAGAACATGATAACTTCAAATTTCACACTATGTTTCCCACGATTACAAATTATGATTACCTCAGAATCTATTTTATTAGTTGTAAATCTTGGTAATTTTTTCTTTATGCCAATATATAAACTTATACCCATCTGGTGGAGTGCATTCCATAATGGAACAATCACCATCACTATTATTCCTATTTTTATTCATACTTTCTACTTTTTAATTACAATAATTAAACTTCTTTCAAGTACCACAAGTTATCTGACAGCGTTTAAACAAAAAAGTCACCCGTGAGTTGTCAGTAAAATTCTAAACAATTCATAACAGGTCCTATAACTAATTTTTTGGAAACAATAACTTTCGTATGTGTGGACGTGGGAAAATCTTAACCACCTAAAAAAGTGAACGTTTTGCTCGAAATTGTTATTTTTAGCAAAATCTACGTATATTGTTTGATTTTACCATCTTCTACTTTTAAAATGTTTCTTAGCCGTTTAATACTTGCACAAGAATCTCATTGTTGGCCGGAAACATCATTGAAATTGTCTTTGTCATTGTATGACTCATTTATTTTTCAAGCTAACAAATTACCAGTTATAATTTGAAGCATAAATAATTTTAAAATAGATAACATTCTCAGTTTATTCGTAATGGAATTTTAAACAATGTATTAAAAACTATTACAAAATGTTCACTGTATGAAATACTAATTTTTTTAATGGATAAAAAAAACAAAGGAATGATCAAAGAAATTTATTTGAAAATGTAAAGGCGTGACTACAGGACCAATTTTATAAAATCAACTTATTCTCCAAAAACTATTTCGGCAACAAACCCAAAATGTAAACTTTACCTATAGAGTTTTCAAAAACGATTGATTTTTAATTATAACTCGTAAACTGAGCCGTAAAATATATTAACATACGAAAATATATTGAATTATCTGGACAATAAGCTGCTTATCTTTTTCATTTAATTATTGTAATGCGTCAAGATTGTTCGGTAGCCATATTGCATTATTAAGACAGTTGGCTTACAAAAAGAAACAAACATTATTTTATTTTGATTTATATCCGTAGATGATAAAATGATATTAAATAACATAAGTAGATTTATAAGGAATTTGTATAAGGCTGTCATTCTTGTACAACTTGTTCAGATTACTTATTCAGTTAAAAGTTCTACAGTACCATTTAGTAAATAAATAATTTTAGCTATACAAACTAGCTTGTTTCTATAACCGTAATACCTCGCCTCTAAAGGAAATAAAGTGTTATATTTGAATTCACAGTCACAGCTCTGTTTGGAGCAGATTGGATTTTAATGTAAACATATGAAATGAAATTTCAGTTTGCTCCTTTATGAACTATTCATTTCTGTAATAGGTAGGGAAATATTGGATTATTGGAGACTTATAGTGAGAATTCCAAAACTTATGGCAGCAACTGAAGTTGACACATGCTTCTTCAATTCTTCTGCCTATTGCTTTTATATGAAGCTGTTGGGAAATTGTGTTTTAATGGTTTTAATCATTTATAGAATAACTATAAATTTGAATACTGTTGAAAAGTTCTAAATATTGGAATCAATTATGTATAACTTGATTTTAGAGTAATTATCTGTTTGCCCTAAAAACTTTTTTCAATTTTTATTAAAAATTTATTAACAGGTAATTTTCAAGTAACGAAACGATAATTTAGGCAACTACCTACTTATTATTTTAAATATGATTATGACAAGGTTAATTTTAGTAATAATGATCCTTTTTAAATAACTTATTTTATCTAATATGTAATCAAACAAAAATAAATTAAAGCAAAACACGAAGTAGATATAAAACAAGGTTGAGATGTCAGTGATTGAGACTACTTTTCAAAATAATTCTGTAGCTCGTATATAAAAATTAAGACTGGCATTTACTGCAGTCTAAGAGCGTTTTGATTGTACCTTATTGCAGGAATTATTAAAATATTATTAACATTTGGCTAATTGATATGAACTTATTATTCTCAAGCTTTATTTACGTGGCCTTATTTGCTTCAATTTAGCTCTGCTATACGTTTTATTTATTAAGACCGCTCTAATTAACTTTTATTTGATAATAAGTTAAATTATTCTTATTTTATAATTTTTTTAATTCTGCATTTTATCTGAAAAGCGTTGTGTAGTTTATGGCGCAGGATTCTTGTACGTTAAACTTCTATATTTATCGAATTGTATCTATTTTAAAGCTAAAATTGAAATTCAGATCAATTGTATCAAAAGCACCTTTAACCCTTAACAAAGTACTTAGACAGAATAATTTTGTAGCTACAATGTCTTTAATTCTTAAATACTACATGGTCTTTTGAACCAGGTTTAAAATGATATGATAATACAATTTTTAATTGACCAAATATTAATAAATGGATAATATCTATTCGCCGTTCTTAATAATACACTTAAAATGTAATTTTAGAAAGTGTACGCAACAAAGATATAAGATGTCACTGAAAAATCTAGTGATTTTTTAGAAGGAATAAGGGGGCTTTTTTTTAAATAAGAAATTCTTTAAGAGCTCCTAAATCGTAAATGTTTTCTTTCTAAAATATCTTCATTGCCTAAAGTGCTTCCAGTGTTTTGTATATTGTTCGACAATTACTCAACACTGTTGATTGCATGGGACCTTTGTCGTTCCATCTATGTGGGAATTTTTCAATCAAATTATCTACTATAATGTGTTCAAAATAAGATGCACGAAAACCATGTTAAATGTAAATTAAAGGTTACAGCCTTTAAAAATTCAGTTAGGGATTACTGAAGAAAATTTATGTAGGCGTTGCTGAATAAATGATCTGACAACTTGAACAGTTCATTAAACTTGGTGTCAATATGTCATGGAATAAATTATAGTAATATATTTAAAAAAATTATAGTTTCCATTTGACTTTTGGTATGAAATGGCTGATATTTAGTCGCCAGAAACCCAGTGACGGGTCGCACAAAGGCAAATACTAATACCTAAATATCCAGTAAAGACTGTCAGAATTACTTAAAATTAAAATTAGAAAAGCGTCCCTAGCGTTATGGTCAATAACTTAATGCAGATAAATTAGAAAACGTTATAAATGTTCTGTCAAAACGGGATAAATTCGAAGGATGCTGCAATTGTTTCGGGAATAGGAATGAAAACACAATGAAAATACAGTAATAATGCTTCTATTGTTTTTCAAAATATTTTCCCTTAAAATCAATATACTTTTGTATGCGTTAGAACCAGTTGTTGAAGCACTTTTTCTATTCCGAAGATGGTATAGCAGAAATGTGAGTTTTGAATGCTTCCACAGTATCTTCACGTGTTGAAAAACGGGTTCCACGCATTTTATTTTTGACAACCGGGAATAAAAAGAAATCGTTTGGACTTAAATCTGGACTGTACGGACAATGAGTCATTAATTGTACTTTTTACCGCTTCAAATAATCGACAGTTTGTGAAGCTGTGTGTGACGTTGCGTTGTCATGGTCATTAGTTTTTATGATTTCAATGATGACTTCAGGTAACCAAATGCTTGTATACCAATCATCATTGACTCTAAAGCGACGGTAGCAACGTGACCAGTAACACTGAAAAATGTTGCGACCATTTTCTTTGAAACACTTCGTGAACGGACAATTTTTGAAATATCCAAACGAGCGACTGTTGCTTTGTTTCTGGTTCATATGAATAAATCTAAGTTTCGTCATCTGTAATGATGTTATAAACCAAATTTGAAGCACTGCGGTTAAATTTTTTTAGCATTCTCTTGCTCCATTGAACACGAGCCACTTTTTAAGCTTCCGTCAAATTGTGTGGAATCCATCGGGCACATAATTTTTTACACCTAAATGATCATGCAAAATCGTTGATATTTGTTTCATGTTAATACCAAGGGTCGATTCTATTTCACGGTAAGTCACATGTAGATCCATTTCAATCATCTCACGCACATCATCAATTTTTTTTGAAACAACATTAGTTCGCGGACGACTTCCGCGATATTCGTCACTGAGACTACTGCGACCAAACTTGAATTCTGAAAACCAACGATAAATTGTTGTTTTGGATGGTGCATCGTTACCAAAAGCCGAAACAAGACGATCCATACATTGTTGTTGATTTAAATTACTTTTAAGATCATAAAAAATCATTGCACGAAAATGTTCGCCATTTAATTCTGTTTTTGTCGATAGTTGTTTATTTTACTCTTAAATACAAATGTTATCAAACGATGTTTTATTCAACTGTCGTGCTACATAACCTAAAAAATGTCAAATTTTACGATAGTGTCATCTATGATTCTCTAACAATGACGGAAGTACTAGATTCCTGAAACATATGCAGCACTCCCCGTACTTTACCAATATGACGATTATGAAATCTAGAGAAAATCTGTGTTCACTACATTTCTGGCCGAATTCTACAACATCAGCAGGTTGGAAAACAATTATTTGAAGCTACTCTGCTTTTCTCAATTCAGTGGTTTAACAGATTACAGAATTCTTGTAGATGTCCCATCGAAGTTGGTACGTAATTAGATTAATACTTATACCTTTCATAAATTGATACAAATTACAGCAATACTTATTTATAAAAATACGTAGAAGCCTTATCATTAATAATTCAAATTGAAAAATTCAAGAACAGAAAATAGCATTATTGCACTATGGGCAGGTTTTTTAATCACCGCATAAATGTTGTATAATTATTCTAAGAACTATTTTATTCGTTGCTTTTATTACTAGTTGTATCTTTGTTTACAAAAAACTAGTACAAAACAATATTTCTTATAAATTATGCATAGATAACTTCGTACTATCAAAAGATATACTGCTAGAATGGTTTCAATGCAATCATCTGTAATAAAAGTACCAGCCACCCACAAGAAGCGGTATTTACTTGTAGTACCAATAACACAAATTTTTAATTTGATATGTCCAAAGTTTGTGCTACAAGAACTAAGTTTTGTGCTAGTCATATTAATCAGTTGTAACGATTTCAAAAGTAGTACTACAAGTAAAAGCTTCCGTATAACTTTTCAGGAAATAGTAATAAAGTGTATCGTTAAGTAGAAGTAGTTTAGTGCTCTTTTGTGATGTCAAAAAAATTGCACTACACAGGAATTAGAGAGCAATGTTCAGCCATACTGCGTAGCACTTCTTAGGATTTTAAAAATAAGAGTGTCATCTCACAAACAAAAATTTGTCTGTTTTGTGTCACGAAAAATAAATTTTGTGCTATGCAGGAAATGTCCAAAATCAGAGGCCAAAGCTCTGGCGTTCTTTGTATAATTACTTGGGTTTTCAAAAATTACGATGTTATATTATAGGGAAAGTTTTGTGCTGTTTTGTGCCGCAACAAAAAGTTTCTGGTATGCAGGAAATGCCTAAATTCAGAGGCGAAAGTCCTGTCGTACTCTGTACCGCTTCTTAGGATCACGAAAATGAAAGTGTCACTTTATAGAAAAAGTTTTCTGTTATTTTGCCACAAGAAAATAGTTTTGTGCTAGTCATATTGATGAGCTATAAATATTTCAAAAACGGAAAAAGCTTTGAACTGTACCAATTTATTTCAACTGCTCAGCTGCGTAATTTTGAATTTGCGACTTTGCAAGCTTGAATTTTTTGATATCCGAATTGGTTTAAAGGTATTTTTCCAATGTATCCATGAAATTTATAACTGGCATTTTAAAATATAAAATTATGATTTAGGGGAAGACTACAGTGTAAAATTTTTTTCATTTATGAAATATCTATAACTCATAAATATGACAAGCACCATACCTATTTCTTGCGACAAAATAGCACATAACTTTCTTTATAAATTGACACATTCATTTTCTAAATCCTAAGAAGTGGTATAGAGGATGGCAGGACTTTGGCCTCTCATTTCTGGCATTTCATGCGTAGTACGGATTTTTGTGTGACACAAAACCGCACTAAACTTTGTCTATATGAGGCAATGATTTTTGAAATCCCAAGAAATGGTGCCGAGAACGGCGGAGCTTTGACATGAGACTTTGGGTATTTCCTGCAAAGCACAAAATAGTACAGAACTCTCACTTAATGGTGCAGTTATTTCTATTTTCCGAAAAAAAATGGTACAGCGGCATATAATTGTAGTACAACTTTTGAAACCGTTATAACTCTTTCATAGACTAGCGCAAAACTTTATTCTTATAGCACAAATGAGCACAAGACTAACATAAAGTCTTTGACATATCAAATTAAAAATTTGTATTGTGGGTACTACCAGATACGTGTGTGGAAAAATTCTTTCCCCACGACCACTTATGAAAGCTGTTGTTTTCAAACAATTAAGTAGCCTGGAAGGATATCAATATCGCATAGCGAGCGTTATAATAACGCACGTGTTGGTTATTATACTCCACGGGTGGCTTTTTTGTTTAAATGCTGTTAGATAATTTGTTATACATAAATGAAGTTTAATAATTGTAATTGAAAAGTAGAAAGTAGGGATATAACTGGGAATAATAGTGATAATTATTGTTCCATTATGAAATGCACTCCACTAGAAAGGTATAAATTTATGAATTGGTGAAAGTTTTTCAAGTAATAAAATAGATTGAGATTGTTGGAACTTGTGTTCGTGGGAAAAATAGTACGTAACGCATTCGTTATATAATACGGACGTCGCTCCCTTAATGTTGAGCCTTATAGGGTAAAATACATTTTTGGTTTATAAAAAATTTTTTATAACTTCTCAAAATACTCCCCATTGCAGTCAATACACTTTTGCAAACGTAGGAACCAGTTTTTGAAACATTTATTCCACATAAACAATAATATAAACATTAAGACATTCTCTCTACAACAAACGGACTTATTTGAAGTTATCGAAGCAATAAAAAATATTAAAAATACAAATAGCTGTGGATATGATGAAATTTCTCTAAAAGTTATACAAAACTTAAGTGTAATAATGGCCTTAGAAACTCTATCTGAACTAATTAATCTTTCATTTAAAACAGGCGAATACCAAGATTGTCCAAAAATATCATTAATTATACCTCTATTAAAAAGTGTAAATGAAAAAACTGCCGCCACTTACCGTCCTATAGCACTTCAGTCTTCTTTTTCCAAAATCATAGAACACATAGCAAACAGACGTATGATTACTTTTTTAAGCACATCCAATGTTATATCTGCCAAGCAATTTGGATTTATAAACAATAGAAATACAGATGATGCAATTCTAAACCTTTTGATATCCATATATGAAAGCTTAAATAGTACCAAACTAAATTTAAGTATATTTTGCGATTTATCCAAGAGCTTCGATTTACAGTAAACTTTAAAATATTACTACAAAAATTAGAAAAAGGGGATTTAGCGGTCAATCACCACAGTGGCTTCAGTCTTACCTTTGTAATTGTAAATAATTTGTTGAAATTCGATACCACAATAAAGACGGGCATATTAAAGTCAGATCTGATCAAGAATCAGTAAAAAATGGAGTGCCCCAAGGTAGTATACTGGGACCTTTATTACTTTTGATATATCTCAATGACTTTCCTTCAATTACCACGGGTAATGTAAGGCTTTTACCCGATGATACTAATTTAACATGGACTAGTAGTTGTATCTCGGAGTTAAATACTGTTTCATCGTACAAAATCAAAAATATGAATGAATGGTTCATTAATAATAAACTGTCGTTAAACTTACAAAAAACGAAACTTATGTCTTTTGGTAGGAGAAATAATTCGATTAGAGAATTTCAAATTTCCCTTAATAATATTAGCATATTATTTGTAAGCCACATAAAATTCCTGGGGATTATTATTGATGAAAACTTAAAATGGGATAAACATTTAACAACTTTATATAGTAAACTTAGCTCTGCGGCTTATGCAATAAAAATACTGGTACAAGAAACAAATTCAATCATATGCCGACAGGCTTACTTTGCTCTATTTCAGTCTCATCTTCGGTACGGTATCGCTTTTTGGGGTAATGCTAGTACTATATACTTAAATTTGATATTTATAATTCAGAAAAGAACCATCAGAATACTGTATGGCAAGGCTTCAAGAGAAAGCTGTAGAGCATTGTTTACAAAATACAAAATACTCACCCTAACTAATTTATACATTCTAGAAATTGCAACACTTATTTTTAACCAATGGCCTTACATTGATAGACGATATGATATTCATAATTATACAACCAGAAATTCTCACAACTTGAACCCACAAAAACGTAATAGTGAATTATTTAAAAAATCTATATTATATACACGAACCAAAGTTTTTGAAAGACTGCCAAACGGCATGACATGTCTGCCATCAGATACATTATTTAGGAAAAATAAAAAAAAATACTTTATGATTATGAATTCTACACCTTGACGGAATTCTTTGAAGTATTTAAATTACCTAACCAGACTATACTTTTTGTTTAGTTGGTAAGATTGGTTATCCATTAATATGTAGTCCTATTTATTTATTGAAAAACTCATGTATATTATTCTGTATTTTTTTTCCAACAAATTAATGTACAATTTATTATGGAAATATAGTACCTACCTACCACACCTGAAGGTATGTTATTTAACTCGTCTTTAAAAGCAACGACAGCTTCGTCAGCCGAAGTAAATGCATTCCTCGCAATTTATCTCTAACTCGTGGGAATAAAAAGAAATGATTGGGTGCTAGGTTGGGACTATATGCCGGATGACCTATCAATTCGACATTTTTGTCGCTTAAATATGTTGATTTTCTAGCGGGAGTATATGTGCACATGCATCATCATGTTGTAAGATAAGCCTTTTTATCCATCGCCTTTCATGGAATTTTTGAAGGACATCGGGCAAACAAACAGTAGTATACCATTCGGAATTAAGAGTACGCTCGATAGTTGAGTGTTACGCTTGCAACGTGTCCAGTAATTCCAAGAAAAGTGCCAACAATTTTCTTATTCCGATATCTTTCCTTCTGTTGGAAGCGCCTCATTTTGGATCACCCAACCAGCTGACTGTTGCTTTTTCTCGGAATCATATGAATGTACTCAACGTTTATTACTTCTCAGAATTTTATATACTAAATTAGATGACCATCGGAAAAAGCGGTCAAGTGTGACTTTTCTGCTGTTCAATAAATTGTGTGGTATCCAACGAGCACAAAGCTTATGTACACGTATATGATTGCGCAAGAGAATATTGATCTCTTTGACATCAATGTCTAGGGTTCTTTGAATCATCCGAATAGTAACATAACAGTTTTCCTTTATCAAACTTTGTACAGTCTAATATTTTTCTCATTCACAGCAATTTTTGAATGACCTTCACGATGTTCATCCTTCAAAATTTTTATGACACAAACGAAAATCGTTGTATCAGCGTTTTACGGTAGCTAATGAAAATGACTCAATTTTTACAAGTTGTTTCATTTAAGAACGTATATCTTCTAAAAGCCGTAATATTTTCTCTTGCTCTCACTTACATTAAACTCGCAAAGTTTATGCTCAATTGCCATAATAACAATTATACTTTATAATTAGGATTTCCTAGGTAGGCTCAACATTAAAAGAGCAACCTTCGTATACTATAACCTGGCTTACTTACAAAAGCTTCCTGGCTGACGCTTTTCTTGGATATCTGTGCAAAAAAATTCGGTTATTGAAATCTAAATTTATCGTGTATTAATACCCACTAGGTACAATTTTTCTCTAACATATTCACAACAGTGGATTCTTCTTCACTAAGCGCCAACCACTACACATGTTTTCTTTTCGTCTCAGAGGTTCCCTTTGATGAAAAGGTTAGTTGAGATGCTTAATTAAGGTAATATAACGAAACTAGGTAATTGTTTTTACAATGTTGATTTATATTTACTAAAAATTCTACAAGTAACGATGTACACTAACGTATTTTAAATATTTAATTATTTATCTTATAATCCACCAGCAGCAAACATTTATTTATAATTCTATTTATCTATATTTATATTTATATCAGTAATGCATAGTACAAGATTCTAACAAAAACTACTCTAAGAGAACACAATTCGCTGCTTATATAGGAAAGATATCCTAGAAACAATTGGAATAGAACATCCAAGAATATTACCTAAAATAATGATGTAATGCTATGACTCATTGCTGACCTAATTGAATTGACAGACATAAATTA
>JAHWXV010151761.1:0-20379 GCA_024586415.1 Phrixothrix hirtus
TAAAGAGGCGCTATCTACATGCTGTTTGCCTATTTCACAAAATTATAATTAAGAGAACTCCTCCGTATTTGTTCAATAAGATAAGATTTCGTACTGACGTCCACAATATGAATTTGAGATTTGAAGAGACTCTTACATCACCTCAACATTACACAGAAAATTTTAAGCGTTCTTTTTCATATACCGTCACTAAATATTATAATTCTGTGCCTAATCTTATTAAGGATTTTTCTATAAGTAGATTTCGTACTCACATGGTACATTGTCTTTCAACAGAACAGTATGATCTGCCCTATTATTCTGTACTATAGGAAAGAAACAAACATGGTCCATATTATCTTTAATTGTATTTTTATCTTTTTGAGCCATAAATGCCAAAAATTATTATTTTCATTAGTTATTAGGGTTAAGTGGAAGAACAGCTTTATTGTTTTTTAAAGATGATCTTCGCCCTTTTACATTATTCAAATAGTATCTTACTAAATTTCTTTTTCTTTTAAATTCTAATGTAGGAACTTTTTGAGTTGTAAATAAAGACCTTTATTATTATTATTATTATTATTATTATTATTATTATTATCTGTATCTAAAACAACTAATGCATTCAAGCCGAGAATTGAAAGACAGACGGCCGCAATACAACGAGAGACACGATAGAGTGATTTTACAGCATGATAATACTCGATATCATGTTTCAAAGTCGGTCAAAAAATACTTGGAAACGTTGCAATAGAAAGTCCTACCCCCACCCGCTGTATTCTCCAGACATTTCTCCCTCTGACTGACATTTGTTTCGATCAATCAACAGCTTGGCTGACTGGCACTTACGTTCTTATGAAGAAGTTAAAAATTGAATCGATACGTGGATTCCCTCAAAAGATGCGCAGTTTTTTCGACGCAGGATTCGTGCTCTGTACAAAAGATGGGAGAAAATATTTGAGATCGTAAATATATAACTAGTTTTTTACAATAGATCGGCGAATGTCAGAAAAACGGTGGAAGCTAAGTTGTACATCTTTTATATATCTTTGTTTAATCTGATTCACGTTCATTGATACTAAAATCGCTATTTGCGCCTCCATATGTACTAGGATTTTATGTTCAATGTTTTTGATAGTAACCAGCATTTTGAACCAATTTTGCGTTGTATCTCATTTGACTGGATGAAGGTCTCTTTCAACGTAATTTTAATTTCAATAACAAATTAGCCTGCATCAAGGTTAATTTCTAAAATATGTTATAAGCCTATACGTGTGTTGGAACCTGATTACAGTTGCTTGGTTTATAAAATTCAACCGACCTTTTAAATCGTTTCGCAGAACGATGTTAGTCGGGAAATTTATATAAAAATACGGTTTTATTTCAATTTTTCGGTGCGTTGCATATAATTACATGCATACGCCTTGTGTTGAGGCATATTTTAATTTTGAAATCACAAACCCATTACTTTCTAAATATAATTTATAGAAAACCTGCTGACAGGCCCTTTTGCTTTAAGAGGGATGTCTAGTTTTAGACGTTTAATCAGTAGCTTTAAAAAACTTATACTTCAAATGAGATACATTTGTAGTCACATCGTGATGCACTTTAATGAGCAATTATAACTGTTTACTCGCTTATGTCCATTTCTTCTGAGATGGTTAATTTTATTTCAGTAGTTTCTGTATTTGGCGCTGTAAGGCATTAGGATTATTTTTACACATTTCCCTGGGCATTGGGTTTTGATTTTATAGACACGTCTTGCATTTAGATTATTAGTCTTAACACTTAAATATATCTACACATCTACTACAAAATTCAGATTCACATGCTGGTACAAAAACACGGCTCTTTGTGCGAAACTCTAGTGAAAAGAAGTCTAAATGGGCTAAATATTAACCCTGCTTTCATTACTGCTATGAACCATAACGTGCATATTATGTAGCATAATCGTGACGTTACCATGACAATCGTAACAGTTCGGGAAATATATCAGAAAGTGAAATAAAAATAGCTGCTAAATGTATAAAAACAGGTCGTAAGTACGAAAAATAATATACTCCCATATATGTATCTAATTATTGCATTAATCAAACTGTAACCTGAATTATTCGGTAATAAATGCGCTACTATTTTCATTCAAAGTTAATGTATACGTTTAAGAAATAAGGCCTGCGCATATTTTAAATTATATTAACTTTAATTACGCTTAAGAAAAATTTCAAATTGCTAAATTGCAATTTTGATAATGGTTGTAATCTCTTTTGTGGTCGAAGACAAACCCGTTCATTCATGCCGTAGTTATAAAGTTTTTAACAGAAACAGCGGCCTATTCTGGAAAATTAATAAGATTAAGTATGTACAACAGTGAAAGTAGAAAAATAAACTTTAAAATATTTTAACTTGGTAATAAGGAATGAATCTATTCACTTATTTGTTTAATAATATACATGCATATAAATACATCCTCTATTTAAGACCATAACACGTTTTAAAAACTATTCAAACGCGCTTGCAGAGACGAATATTATTAGAAATCTAAGGTAAATGTCTCCTTTAATTAAAAATACGTACGACTTAAGGAAATGCAGTATATCTCCGTTGATGTTTAATTAAGCTTTTTATTTTCTAAACTAATCAGGTAAATTGCTACATCTCTTGAATAACTTACAGTATAATTAACAGTTTGTTTTACTCAAAAAAGAATATTATTATTAATTCCTCGATTTAAGTAATAGTAAATGCTACGTGCTACATGTTAATAAGGTTTTACGTATAAAACTATTGGCGCCACAACTATTTATGTATGTCCGGAATTCAAACGTCCATCAAACAGATTTGATTAGTATGAGGGTTCTATTCCAAATTTTAACAAATAAATGGTTTATTTCTGAAGTTACAGTACATAAAACTTTTGTATAGAAATCGGTACTGAAAATGGGCGAGACAAAGAAATTAGATAGTGCTAAAAAAAATTATAGCTTCTACGCGTGGTAACTCGACATAGGCCTTTTTTTTTAATAAACCGCATATCTAGAGCAAATTATTTATCTTCTGGTATATCCCGATATCTCGCACACAATATGGTAATGGCTTACAATATCTTTACACTGTTTATAGATTTAAATTTTAATTTTTTTTGCAAATATCTCATATACTGTTCAGCCAAGTAGCGGCATATAAAGTGTTGGGTTGTAGCAGTACAAAATACCCTTAAGATAATACAGAGCAAAATCGGAATGTTGCAGCTCTTTATTGATTCGCCGATTGCTGCAGGAAGAAGGGTCGTAAATTTACTGCTCAACATATGAAGCTAATCGGGCGGTATCAGTACAAATTAGGTGCATCGTTAAATTACTAGCGCTTCTGGTACTACAATAGTAATAGGGGCTATGACTAGAAATGCACAGTAGAAAACGAATACCACTAGATTCAATTTGAAAAGTTAGATTAAATGTTTTTTGGCAAGTTTTAATGCTAGAACAAACTTTCTCAGCGTGCCATACATAAATTTTACGCCGACTGATGGAATACAGACCCCCAGATACTTTATAAGCACCGAAAGGTTCAATGAACAAACTGACTAAAATAGTCATTTACAGATTTTATGGACGGTGGGTGTTGCTTTTCAACCAAACTTCTTTGTTGTCCCCAAGACTGGTGTGAACCATGCGTAGAAAATAATTGCTTTTAAACCCTGTCTATTATTTAACCCAATTAACTCCGAAATTCAATCCCGGCAACCAAACCTCAGGAGGGTTGTTGTAATTTTTCGACAGACTCAATTGTCAAAAGGTTTGCTAAAATAAAGAAGACTCTCACACCGAAATAAACAAAATTTTTTTTATTTTTACTGTTACTTACCTTCTTTGGAGATTATCCGATACGCTTAAAAATCAGCGCAACTATCTGTCTCGAAAACTTAACATAGACTGTCCTTCCATTTCTTCCACACATGGACGTCGCCGTTTTTAATTATCAGCACAGCTCCGTTCACATCGTAATCCCGCGTAGATTTGTTACATATGCTTTCATAACTATAGCAACCCAGATGCCTTTTGATGAATATATGAATACTGCATAGTTCAAGATTTCTTCACTTGATTTTCTAGGGTATTTATTAACTACCATTAACTTTCAGTATGACATGATTTAACATATTGTCCAAGAAAGCTGGCTTGTTTAAGGAAACAAGAAATTAGATGATATTTAATTCTTTAAAAGTTTCTTTAGAAATGAATAGGTTTTTTTAACCTAAATTTATTCTTTAACAATGGATATGTTTGATACAATTCTATTGTAACTTCAGAAAATGATTTTAAAGGTTATTATACGGGTTAAATTAAATTAATTCGATATACCGACTTTATTTATTCTTACATATTTAGATATTACATTATTAAATAGACATACCTATAACCCCATTAGCAGCTTATTTTGCCATTTATATACATGGTAATATGAAAATAATAATAATAACTTCTTCAATATGCACAATAATGCGGAACAACAGCAAGAGCTAACAGTACGTTTTCTACAATACGATCTGAAAAAACACAAAGAATTACATTCAAAATGGTGGAAGAGTGGCCTTGAAATTATTACTGTGAGACGATTTTATCAACATTCAGACACAGAGGACCCGCTTTGCAAATAAATTACTCATCTCTAAATCATAACGCCAAAGATAGGAAATGTTTAAAGTCTCAATTGTATATTTCCATCCAATTCGCAGATCGTTCTAAATTATGCCATCAACAGTTTCAAGAGTGTATACAGAAACGGTTCTCCTAACATAGTGTTTAACTTTTATGACCCTTCTTCCTAACTTTAATTCGGTAACCGAATTTTTTACAATGTAATATGAAGATTATTGATCCTTGAACGTACCACGATATATGCATAAATTTCATTGCCGGAAAAACCTTTGAAAAATATATAATTAGTCACCATGTGCTACTCAACTTTATCAAAATTCAAATTTTTGTTCGACATGTTCTCTATAAATGAAATAAGCTAAATATTTGGACCAAATTAGAGGAAATATTTGTCAAATATGCTCATTGTTTTGTTTGTGGGATGATTCCAATGCCATTTATACATAAATACCCCATCGTTATCTACTTACGTCACTACAACTTAATGAATATGTTACCTACTTTTATAGAAAACTCAATAAATTCTTGTCCATGATTTTTGTCAGAGAACACCCAGTTTTTTAAAATTAAGGGTTTATGATTTTGAAATAGTTTTAAGCAGTTTTATTAAACAACACGTTTAGGTAGAATACATTTTCTTTGATTTTTAAGGTACCTTTTGATTACAATAGAATTACTAATGATAGCCAAAGCAAATAGAAATAGTGAAATAGTAAATCCATACCGCTATATTACTAAAACAAAATTTTGTTCTGGTAGAAAGACTAAGGCAGCGTTTCTCAACCTTTCACCATTTGCGACCCAATTTTCAATAATTATTTTCATCGCGCGCTCCTCTCATACAATAACAATGTATACAATAATAATATACCTTGAGTGTTTTGGTGCTAAAATTACACTACAACCTTAACTACAAATCCTATAAATTACTAAGGACAAGTAAATTTATTGATATTTGGTAATGCCGATCTGCTGCACTGGAAAATCCGGAATCGATGCCTCTCATCGCGAGAACTTCCGATTTATTTCGAACACCCTCCACCGTCTGCGCAAACGTGTATACATGCAGCACCTCGTCAATTCTGGCCAGTTTTAGTCGAGTCGATCCTTTTGTCAGTGTCAATTTTTTTGTGAATGCGTATGTTGTAATTGGCGTGTTAATTGTAATTCATGGTATTAAAATATATATTTTCGGTAGTAAATTTAAATTTATACAAAATCAGGGATACATTTTTAGATGGGCGTAAGCGAGAATTCTATACTAGTGATGCATCAATAAGTGCACAGATGAGCGTGGTCCCAAAAATAAAATCAAGAAAATATTTTCTAGAATACCTAAATCTTGGGTTTATCAGTACTGAAGTAAATGAAGAAGAAAGGCTTCTGTGAGTCATTTGCTCAAAAATTTTAGCAGCAAGTAGCAACTTGAACGAGATTTGGAAACGCGTCATAGTGAGTACGTTAACAAACCCCGAGAATTCTTCGCGTTAAAATTAAAATCATATGAAGAGCTAAAGTAATTTTTAAAAAAACTGACTGTGAATGAAAAAGCTTTACTTGCCTCTTATAATGTTTCATATACAATAGCCAAATATAAAAATCCTCTCGCTATTGGCGAAGAGCTTATTTTTCCAGCTGCAGTTGAAGTTGTAGAAACTATGTTTGGAGATAATTTTGCCATACCTTTATTAAATGATACTGTTCCCTGTCAAATTCGTGATATAGCTAAAGATGTACAGCATCAGTTATTCGGGAAGTTGCGCGACAAGTTGTTTTCAATTCGGCTTGATGAGGCAACAGATAGCAATAAAGATCTTCATTTTATTGCCTACGTTCAATGTTGCGATGGCATATCAGTACTAGAAGCAATAAATTTCTACAAACCAATAGAAATTAAAGCAACAGCTCTCGCATTATTAGCTATCTTAAATGATTTTATAAATATGCATCGATGGTGCTCGTTCAATGTCCGGAAGATTTCAAAAATTCCAATGTGTATATGGACGCATTGTATAATCCACAGAGAAGCTCTAGCTTCCAAAGAAATGTCTCCTTGCCTAAATGTTGTGCTAACTGCGGTTGTAACAGTAGTTCATTATATAGAAATGAAACCTTCGAAAGCTAGAAGCCTTTCCGCACTTTGTAAAGACATGGGTGCAGTACATTCAGCGTTACTATTTTATTGCGAAGAAATATGGTTTTCACGTGGGAAATATTTGAAGCGTGTTTTTGGATTAAGTCATGAAATCGCCATTTTTCTAGAAAGTCTGGCTGGAAGCCAAGATGTTTCGAAATGGTCTATTTCTGATGAAATTGTGCTACTTGGCCGACATATTCGAGAAATTAAATATCTCGAACCCTCAGCTCCAAGGAGCAAATGCGCATATGTTGGATACGAGTGATAAAGTTAATGTTTTTTGTAGAACATTGGAATTGTGGAGCAGAAATTTATATCAAAAACCTAGAAATTTTGCCACTGTGGATGAATGTATTAAAACTTACAAGGTTGAAGAACAACACGTGAAAGTTGTTTTTGTAACCATTGAAAATCATTTAGCGATGCTGCCATAGAATTTTAAGAAATATTTCCTTGCCGACGACAATTTAATACTTAGTTACGAGTGGGTTAAGAATCCATTTCAAATTAGTCCTGAAGGGCTCTCAATTGCGGAAGAAGAAATATTCATAGACTTCACGGCAAATGCCGAAATCAAGAAACGGTTTAATAATAAATCACTCTTTGAATTTTGTGCAGGGGTGAATGATGAGTTTTCTGCACTAAAAATCAGACTATTACCATTTTCAACATCGTACCTTTGCAAAACAAGATTTTCTACAGTGGCTGCTTTGAAGATAAGATATCGATCTCAGCTAAATGTAGAAAAAGAACTCAGTGTACCTGTTTCTAATATTAAACCTTCCTTCAAAAACCTTTGCTCTGTAAAACAGGCCCAAGGAAGTCGCTAATAATTACTAAACCTGTTTTTAATTTAGTATTGATGTTAATGTGCAGTACTAATACAGTTCTATTTATAAGTGTATGTATATACACTTATAAATATCAGTGTAAATGTGTATTTTATTTTTATTATGTCAGAATTTTGTTTTGCTTTCCTTTTAGTAAATTAATCAATGTTGTTAATATTTAATATTTAGTCTTGCCACGCCCCCCTAGGGGGGCGCACCCACAGGTTGAGAATCGCTGGACTAAGGTGTGTATATCATAAATATAAACAATGTATCAATTTAACGAATAGAAATATAAGCAAACTAATTTATAGTTCTTAAACATGCGTAAGCTTACCTAGAAACATTTTTGCAAAATAATTGTTCATAGTTATAGTTTTGATATGAATAAATGAATTGCGGCAAGTTTAGTTGGTTGTGATATAGAAAGATAAGACTAAAGGTATCTAAAGATAAATTTTGCCGTAAATAAATATTAAAAATAAATGTATGCATGTAAAACCATAATTATCTATATATCGTAGATAAATTAGTAAGCGAAAATTAATAACTAAATAGCTTGAGAGTGTTACAGTATTTAGTCAAACATATTCGTTTCTTCCAAATTTAAAAACGCTAAATTATAAGAGTTTCTGTAAATAAAATTTAAAGTTATTGAAACGTAATGATTTATATTCTATTTGGATTATATCTGCAGTGAAATTAAGTCAAACCAAAACCATCAAGATGATAACGAATCAGATCGAACATTAAAGAATGAATACATTGACAAAATATCTAAAACGAAAATGTTTCTTAATTTAACAATACCTTTTAAATAATAATTGTTATATAAAAGAATCTGTAATAAAGGGGATATATTTTTACAAAACGACTACTATTAAAAGCGCTAGTTCTCTAGATAAGAGAATGTAGAAATGCAATTTTGGTGTGTAAGCATTAAATATAATAAAAAAATAAAATAAATCAATATCTTATTGTTCCATAGTAAAGCTTTAAATTATCACTTCTTATTGTTATCATCTCGATGTAAGACGTTAATCCAGAATGTATACAATATTATTATTTGCAGCATCCATAATTAATAATTAAGCAAATTAGTTATACCTGTAGTGTAGTTTTACACCAATTATTGTTATACAACTTCCTCATATTGCAGAATGCATGCTTTATGAATACCACACATCCCACTATAGAGAAACAAACCTGTGTGTAACTTGCTTGTTCCCTAACATTGTTGTAACCCACAAAATACATGAAGCATATTTTAACTTAATCCATTGTTATTTTAGTACTGAAGTTTAAATTACATTTCATATACATATAGATAGGTACAAAAGCTAGGTTACAATACTAAATGACGTTTTCAGAATATTTTATATTGATTTACTCTTTTGGATTTTGTATTAATAACTAAACTATTTAAAAACAATATACTCAGTGTTCCTTCTAAAACTTGTATATTTTAATTATATACGAACAAAGCTTCATTTAACGTTTCATTATTCGAAATTAAAGTTAAATTAAACATTTTTCTTGAATAAAAATTTAATTTGAATACGGTAATTTTTACGAAACTCATTTTGTTTGTGATAAGATGCCACATTAAATCATCATTACTGTCATATATTAATAAAGATTTCTTTTTCCAGAGAGAAACCTTTTCAGAACAATAAGTTAAATAAATTGGAAATTTAAGAAGTGGAAGATGCTATTACACCTGCTACCTATGTAAATAGTATGTGCAAATCACTTGTAAAACGTTTCTCTTCTAGTAAAAACTTTAATCTAATTTGGGTGATAACTTTCAATTATTTAAAGCTGCAAATTTACTTAGGTCTGTCAATATCTGTAAAATCGATAATTTCTAATCTATCCAAAACTGTATTGTTTATTATGCCTGTGAATAAAACGACCATTCCACGTTTAATTTTCGGATGATGGTTTGCCAGTAAATGGATTGTAATTCAATCACAATTGTATTTAAAAGAGGCGCAATCGTGAAATTAAAATTGATTTAGTCGATACAGAATGAGGTCCATATTTACCAATACTAAGAAGAATTGCGTTTTTATTACTAAAAGACACTATTAATATGATACGTGTGATTGTAAAAAGTTATCAAAATCAGTCTAGTTAAATTTAGTAAATAGTAAATCTGATAAAGTTATTATTATTAAACAACACAAAATAACTGCCAAGTAATTGCATGTATAGATTCCTAAAGAGCTTACAATTTTACTGTTACTTCTAAAACGATTATGTAGTGGGTATCCTAAAACACACTTATGAAAAAATAATTAACTAATTGTATTGATCATCATCAATGAGGTTACAACCACTTCTGGAGGTGTTTGTGAAACGAAACATTAAAGGCTAACAAATATGCAAAGTTAAGGGCAGTTATGTAACAACCCTATTAATTTTGCTAAACATTTCCGTTGGTTCAATTTGTGAGTTCAAATATGCTAGTTATGTGAGATTGGTAGCTTCATTGGTGTCAGTATTTGATTTTACTTTAGTTATGTGGTCAAATATACGAGGGTTCCCGTTTTCAAGTTATGTTTAGCTAACAGAAGCACTTGAGGGTATTCCGAGAAGTTTTGATATATATTATCACAAACTGAATTGAAAATAAAGCACGTGATAAATTCACGGTTGTTCAACTACGGCCGGCAACGATACAGCGGAGCGGGGCGGGGTTCATCGATACTTTCAAGGTTGAACACTGTAGGGTTACGCCAAAACAGAAAATGTGGGTGCCACTATTACCTAATTAAGTAATGCAGAACAGGGATAGTTTATGGAAAACACCCTGTATATCGAGCTGTTCAAGACCTACCTTGAGAACGGAGACACTTCTACAGCAACGCAGACAGAAGAAAATACGCTAAACGTAAGGTGCTAATTCTTTCTGACGGCTCCTCTACATTAAGGAGTCCTAATTCACTATTCACGTAGGGGTGAGTCCCCTTCGTAGTATTTTATTTATCAAGATTTAATATTGGTTATCAAAAGGGAAGGTTACTAAAATTAGTGCACTCTGTATATTATTAAGATATATTTGATGCGTTATTAGAAATCGCGTGTCGAATCGACACTGGACAAAAGTTAAGATTTTTCTTTACTTTGGTTAAACAATAAATGAGACGAGTGCGTGGTTTGACCACCCTGTATATCGTTACTATTTTTAACGCAGAAGTATAATCTTATACAAGCTTCAAATTTAGATCGATACAAATGACAGAGCTTTTTCTATTTATTAAATCATTATATCGATTTTACGTTTATTGTACATGTACTTTAACGTTAACATTTCGGTAAAATTCATATTATTAAAATAATAATAACAATTTGATACTAAACACGCTTATAAAATTTAACTAACACTTCATGGCATATTTATAACACAGAAACAAGTTATAGATAACCAAAATTGTTCATAATAGGCCCTACTTCTGAAAACATGACAGATTGGTTAACGGGAAATAGGTTCGCAATTTTACTATGCAAAAATAGGATCGCCCTTTAAGGCGAAAGCGGTTATTTAGAACTAATCTGTAATTAACAAAGCTCTTTTGTGTTAACGATATAACAAGGATTGAGTTGTATATTGAACATGAAGCTTTGGATACTCAGACTTCCATACCGTAATGACTTTATAAAACAAAGTAAAGTAAAAGATGGAATTGTTACTTTATTCAATAATTATTTCTAACAAACTATAGTTACTATTTCAAATTATAACGTAAAGAAAATTGACTTAGAAATCTTACATAGTTTCTAATTCATTTGTTTCGCAAGAGTTCAAATCAGTAATAACGTTTCGTTTAGGGTTCTACGCCCCTGAGTTTATCAAAGTTGGTAATTCTCCTGAATTAGCCAGGTTGCTTCGGCCACCATAGTGGAGATTTGAGAGGTCCTACATTTGCGATGAATTCTATTAGGTTAGCATTCGGGGATTATAGGTAGGGGTCCAAAATTCGGGAAATAGTAGTAAATAAGGACACCGCTTTGTTTGTAACAATAACAGAAAGTTTATAGTTCAAAGTTCTGTTGCTATAGAGGCCGGTAGAACAGAGAAATCTATCTCCAAACCTTTAGATCGAGGATTGTATTAATACATACTTACAATAAGGTAGCTTGCATGCACGCCGCTGGATTCCCTCTTCGATCAGGTAGAATTTCGATGGACTAACTAAATTGATTATTCACTTAAAAATTAACTAGTTCTTCAAAGAATATATGGGTTATTACAACTACAGGTCTACATATAAAAAAATAAAATCTGAATATAATGGAAAATGTAGAGAATGTGAGTCACAATTTACATGTCTCCCTGGAAGGGAATAATGAAAACAATAATTTTCTATATCTAAATCAAGGGACTCTTGCGTTGCTAACAATTAAACTAGTCTAAAATGAACAAAAAATATTTGCCCTCAAGGCCTTAATAATATAAACAATTAAAAATTTAAAACGTTAGTCTTTTTATTCATGACATTAACGAACTCATCGTGAATTTATACGTGATCGACTAATTCGTCCCAGTAGAGTATTCTTAACGTGGGTTGTAGATCGGTGAAGTTTAAATAACGGATAAATCACTTACTTGGTGTTCTTCAGATCGATAACTTCCCACAGGAGTCAAAAATAACAAAAGTGCTGCCTAGGATATTCTTCTTATCGTATTTTACATACAACCTTGTCGTACTTAAACCATTTGGTTCCAAATCAACAGGAAATTGGAATTGACCCTTTGTTAAAAATTCGCCCTGGGAGGATATAGACCAAATTTCTACTAATTTGATCCCCTAATACATCATTCGGGTAACTCTTCAAATATATTCCTTGAATATTGCCTAGACACGTAATACGGAAACGCAGCTTAACTTTTTAGCTCACAGATCTCTACTGTCGTTAACGGAGTATTTCTCCTTGAAATTGAAGGGGAAGACGAGAGGAGTTAACGTTTATTTTTAGACTTGCAAGCCCTCTCACGGGAATTGCTGAATAAATATGTTTAAGAAAAATATTCCTAGGTTTTCTAAAACGTAACCTGGGATTTTCGAATTTTAATAATTGCTGTTAAAATGAAATTTTACAATTTACAAATTTGCAATTGTGATTTTGGCATAAAGCTGAAACTCATAATTCAACAATTAGATTTTATTATTACTACGCGGATGTATGTACCGGGTGTTACCAAATGATTGACCAATATCGTGAGAATTGCAGATGCCCTTGCAATATCCCTTATTTAACCCTACAACGGTGAGATGGCGTCACCGGTGTCACCAATGTCTCTTTAATCACTTTTAGTTCATATGATTGTCGAAAGGGCACGATATAACTTTCAATACCTTTGTGCCTATTGAGTTTTACTCGTTTTCGTTTTTTTAAAAAAATATTGTTGTGAGTCATATACACCTTACCTTTTACATAACTAATTTTATTATTTCGGTTTGCTAATTTTTTGTTCTAGTTTTATCTAAATAAGTCCTGTCACTACTGTGAGTAATTCATATGATGCCACCTTACTACTTACGTAAGTAATTCTGTGATTTTAGCAATGGCGTCAGAATTAGCAGCATCTATACGAAGCTATGAAAGGCAAGAAGCAGATGTAAATATTGATAATAATGATTTAGATATTGAATATGACGACAGTGCAGATGAAACATTTGAAGGAAGTGAACACGAGAATGAATTTTCTGCTCAAAATAATGACAGGGACTCGGAAGATGAAGCTGAAAAATTGCAAATAAAGGTTCTTTATGGCAAAAATGGTCCACCTAGCCCTTTCATCCTAAAAATTTGCGAACCGTTAAAAAAATATCGTATTGCAATTACCAGGTCCAAGAAAGGAAGCTAAATTTGTGACAGAAGAACTCAAGGCAAGGAAATTATTCTTCGATGATGACATGTTAGATATTATTACTAAACATACTAATTATGATGGCTCTACAATAATGCCAAGACGTGAATTTAACAAAAATTTAACGCTACAACTCTTAGCACCCTATATCGAGAAACATTTGAAGATAAAAGTTTTCCGCATGCTGCTAATACTTGGTCTTTTAAGAAAAGAAGCAACAAATACAGTTATACTATCTAGTGATAGCGTGTTGAATAACAAAGGCTGTCATTTGTGTCGAACACGCGTGAATAGAGGAAGATGAGAGAGGTGCGTTCGATGGCAAGGTGCTATGTGAAAGATGTACGAATGACATTTAATCCATTTCTTTTTTATGTGTTATAATAAACTAAAAGTATCATTTTGATATAATAAAACCCATTTTGGCTTGTTTTATAATGAAATCGAGGACTATAGGTGTTGGTGTCATATACGACGCCGTCAAACTTTTAACGTCCCAAACTTTTATGGTGCCGTTCTAGGGTTAATTACGTTAATAACTGGGATTATTCAGTGACGGTAAACAGATGTTCTTGGACACGCCAAACAAATATCTCAGGTTTGTATTGGATGCATAAAAGAAACATAAATAAACACTTACAATTATGATATTGTTTACGATCGGGGAATCATGTTCTTCTTGTTAACTTTTCATTAAAGACCAAAAACAGGCAGCAACTATACGGAAATACAATTGCCCAGAATCCTGTCGAATGGCCAACCCCAAATATTTTAGAAATTCTGCCTCACCGGTGTGCTAACATGCAATGCTTTAAACTTTCGATGCCGGCAATTTTCGAATAGCTAAAACAAGAAGATACTCCGGATAAAATCTAAAACAAACTTCCTATGTTACTTTTGAATTTTATATTCAGCACAAAACTGCCCGAGTTTTACACTTGCGATTTACTACCCTCATCCTTAATTAATGTCCTCAAGCCGTCCTTCCCATAAAATTGAAGTTCACTTCCCCTCCAATATGGTGTCATTCGTCTACGAGATTACTGTATCGTTATTTTATCGGCGTTATTCGTATAGCTACCCAATTATTTATTAGAGCCTAAATGCTACCTTATGCACTAATTCTTTGTACGTTCTTTCCAAGCGAAGTACTACTTCTATTCAACTTTGGTACGTCTATTAACTTAAGGCTAGAACAATTTAAAACAAGTAAACGCTGATTTCAAAACTTATTAAATGAATAACTTTTCGATTTAAATCTTTATAAATATAATTTATGCAGCATTTACTATGATTTTATAAAATTATTCGTTAAAACACTATACGGATTGTATTAAATTAGTTTCCTATTTTAGCTTACTTAGGCTTTGGAAAATTCAATTTTAGATGATCTTTTAAATTTATCCTTGCTCTATTAAAACTAATTTTAATGAACTATATACATAGCGATACTTAAATAATACACGGTGACCTATACTTCACTTCAAAATAACAGCAATCGCTAACAATATAATAATTACTTATACATCTAGATTATTTCTCAACGTACTTGTTACTAATATTGCAGCATTTATCGTAACGCGGAACCAGTTTTCCTATACCATCGTTGTATCTTATTGCAGCTTGGCATTTCAACCAATCTTGTGCACTGGTATTCAAATCATCGTTAATGCTGAACCGCTTCTTTCCTCACAATCCTTACATCTAGGTGAACAAATAAAAATTGCTTGGTACCGAATCTGGGCTGTAGGGTGGGTATCAGAATATCTCCGAGAAGTTCCTTTGTTTGTGGTGTAGTATGAGGCCGATAACTATCATGAAGAAGAGCAATCACTGATGACAATATTCCTCTCCTTTTGTTTTGTATTGCTAACGGTAGATGTTTCAGAATTTCGCAGTACATCGCTGCAGTAATTATAGTCCAGTCTTCATCACATGCACTATCAAAATTCCATTACAGTTCCAAAACACAGTAACCATAATCTCTCTGTTGAATAAGTTTTGTTTAAAATTTTTCCGTTTGTTGGGCGAGCTCGTATACATCCACTGTTTCAATTTCTCTTTTGTTTAGGTGTTCACGAAGTTAACCGAAGTTCCATTTTCTATTATGATCTTACTAAAAAAAGATTCTAGTTGGGGCAGTGCTAATTCCCTGTTATCTGTGAACGTCTATAAAATGTTTCGGGACTTACTGTGCACAAAATTTGTGGCAATTCAGTTTTACTGTATCAATATCATAAACAGCTGTCCGAGAAATTTGTGGAAAATGAAGAAGTACCTGCGTGTATACAGTTTATAATTATAAATAATTTATTACTTTTGGGATCTGAAGGTATGTACATGTAAATTGCTGGTATATTGTTCGGTCTTGTAGCGATTTTTGCCTTATTTTTGTCTTGTTTATTCAATTAAAGAAGTTGTTATAGTGTTTTAAACTATAAATTTTCAAAATAAATGTTTGTATTCGTTTTGTGCATACATTTTTACAGTTCCTATATCTATTAATGCATCTGTTTGTGCATTGACATAATATTTTAATTAGCGAAATATATTATATGTTCATGTGTTCCTAACAAAATGTTGATGGGCGCATCGGCGTGCATGATTATGTAGGTGTATTACGTAGTTTTATGTGCATCATTAACTGGATTCACAAAGGGATAAGCATATAGGGATTTAATAAAGGTAGCCTTGTATGAAATAGTTCGATGCAGTCGTTGTTGCTTTGCTTATTTTTACCTCAGTGTCCAGAGGTAGTCATAAAAGATGAAATAAGTTCGGTACCGAATAGCGTAGAATCAGTTCTGTAATTATTCGTAGGCGCCGCGTCGTCAGGGAGATTTCTGAGCTTTGGTTATTCGAAAGAAGTTGTAAGAGCTATTGAGTAAATTAGGAGTAATGCTTACCCATGCGCTGAATTAGTCCGAAAGCATTTGTAAGATCCATTAGGTAAATAGATAACGTGTATTAGAGACAAGAAATTGGCAATAATTCTGGTTTTGCATGAAACTGTACTACCTTATGGATCTAGTTGTATCCAAATTTTCGAAACCAATATTATGATCTACTTACTTACAAAGTTTATACATATCTAGCGACATCTAGTAATAAATCCTATATGTCTTGCAGCTTTATACAGCTACAATGGTTTCCATATTGGCTTATAAATATTCAGGGTTCTATATTTGCGTAAGGTTTTCTGCTTCTATTTGATAATGACAAAATACAACAAGAAATAATTTGACATAATTAAAATTTCCTTTAAACTGGATTTTGAATGACGCCCGTATTAACAGTATGGTTTATCTATCGGCAGATGTAAATTTAACTAAAAGCAATAACTAATTAGAATATACAACTGATATCAATGAATTAATTACATCTTATAACGGCATCGCGCCTGATCGTCGTTTGGAGGTTCAACAGCAAAAACAAACACTACAAGCGATATCGAATTTGTTGCCTCGTATCAATGCACTTTAATGAAAAGTTTATAATAAAAATAAGTCAAAATAGGCTACATACTTAAGCCCGTAGTAAAATAAACTTCTCGCGCTGACCGGAATTGCTGCAAAACTTCACTAATTATTTCCCTTTTAACTTTTGAAATAAATCTATTCATTTTGTCAATAATGTCGCCTTTTCATTCTCATTTAATCAATGCTTTAATCCTTTGTTAAATTGTAGTAAACTTATCATTTGCGTTAGATGGTATTAGGAATGTCAAATATCAGTAGTGCCGATCTTAATCCCTAAATAAAAAGTAAGATACGATACGTTATTTTTTGTATTGGTTTTACTTTTTGTTTTGATGTACGAGGCTGTTTCAAATGAAACCCGGATTGTGCTTTTAAAACTGTTTTCATTGTAAAAAATTTCTAGAAACATATTATTTCTCTACGTAACCTGCTTGCCTCTCAATACGCCTTTTTTACCTGTCAACAAATGCGTCAATTCCATCTGAGAAAAACTTTTTTGGCTGTTTGCGAAATCATTTATGCACCTCGATATTTACGCATTATGAGCTGAAGCCATGCTCATATTAATTTTTGAAACGACTTCTTCAAGTTTATTCGCCTGTTTTTATACGTAAATTAGCTCTTGAACCATTGTAATGTTCTTTGGAATGATTACACGATTCACCTGTCCCAGGCGCGGAGCGTCTCTCACACTCTCAGTTTATTTTTAATCTTATTGACCCATCCAAAAACACTTGAACGAGTCATACAACTATCTCCATACATTTATCGTTCGCTTAAGAATTTCAGATGGGTTTACACCCTCGGCAGTTAAAAATGTTATAACTGAGCGCATTCTTTCGCTAATGCAATTATTTAGAGAGGAAATTACAAACAATGATGACAGGTTGGTGCAGCAATTGTTTTATCTAATAAACTAAGCGGTCAGAGTCTACTCAGATAATTACTTTAAAACCTCATTCAATGTATTCTGTAACGGTGACACATTTATATGCTCTTCAGACCCAATGCGGATTTCATTTGAAAGGGGCTTCATAAAAAAGAGATTAACATAGGACGATGAAATGTATCATCGATAGTATGACTAATTATGTTAGTTATCAATATATAGGGTGTTTATAAAATATGTTTATTATTTTTATTAGTAGTGTAAAGCTTAGCAAAATTTAATTGTTCGGAGCCCAAAATTACCATTATATTATGACCTCGAATTTACAGACCAAGTGCATAGAGCTATTTATTTGATATACTTTTTTTGAAATTTTATGTTTTTATTGAAACCATTCATAATCTGTGTGATTTTTGCTGCTACCAGAAACTCATTTCCTCCGCGAAACAATAATAAGTAAATCACTTGATCGCTGTTAAAGTTCATTGATAGATTTCATTTCCTTGTTAACTTGCGTATTTTATTTAATAGTTTATATTAATTAGTTTAAATTTCTAAATATGTGTTAGATTGAATATACTATTTATTTTTTGTGTCGGAGAAATTAGGAGCGTTACACTATTAGTAGATTGTTTCCTTATATGTACACAAAAAGCTATAATACATTTGTTTTCGAAATATTTGCAACTAGGCCTTTTAGTTCAGTCCTATTTATGATTTTATCTAGTATGTCCATCAAGACGTGGCTTACTGACTGTACTTCTCTAGCTGCTGAAGAATTGCTAATGAATTTTCTGAGCTGATTATTAAACATTATAAAACCCAGGAATATAACAATTACAGTTTAAAATAAATGGTTTAATTTTCTTTCTTTAGTTGTGCTACGTTTACTAAAATATCTAGCATAAAATAAAATTTAATACTATTTGTGTATATTGTTGATTAGGAAATTATTTTTATAAACGACTTTGGCTGTTATAGGTGTGCATTGTTTTAACGTCCGTTTACTCGATGTTATATTTTACACATGATTTATAAACAATCTCCGTTACTTTAATAAAATTTGAAATCACTGATTTTTTAAATGCTGTTTCTTTAATAAATAAATATCGCTATATTATTATTATTCACGAGCAATTTTTTTGTCTACAATTTGACTTTTGTGAATGTAGTTCATATCAAACATGGATAATTAATAACAAATAACAAATTTCGCGTTATAATACACTATTTTTGGTATAAAGCAATAGATACCTTTTCATGCAAACCTTCCATACAAATCCTACATGAAATTTAATATATTTACTAAAATTAAAGTTTTACAAATATAATGAACAAATTTTAATAATTAGTTCATAAATAATTTTAGTATAGCAAATTTAAACGATTTTAGAAAATACATTGAATTCTTTATTAACACAAATAATAGATGTGTACTTGAAAGAGTACATACATACTCGTAAATAAATTGAGTCTTACAATAAAGTTCTCTTTTTTCTTCTTAAAGACCATCTCCATTTTAGCAGGGGTAAATACTTGTTCGGTTTTGGCTGTTCTAATCAATGTATCATTGGAGCCATGATTCCTGAATCATTAGTGGGCATAAATCATGGCGAAGCCGATTAGTCGCTCGATTCGAGCCTCCCACCCAGCTGACCCCGCCCGGCTGGCTAACCTTGACCTTCGATTTGGTCAATGCTTGTTGTTGCTGCAGCTGGGGTGGTAAACCAAAGATTTATAAATTGTTCCTCTGCTTACGACTCTCATAACAATATTTAAGTTGCTGTAGACTGTTGTACCAGTTATTTTTAAGAAAGTGTTGTAGACAAATATACAATTCCTTGTCATAATATCTGTTAATGGTGATGCTATAAAACTCCTTGACGAAATTGCTGCTGAAGTACAAGCTATTCAAGTAACACCAATGCCGATACCATCACCAGTTCCGGCCACAAGAATAGAAAATCCAGCCGCAAGAGTAGAAAATCGAGCAAGTACAAGTCGTCAAATCACATTGGCAGAGTACTTTGAAGATGAATCTGAAAATCCATCCTTTACTTCGAGTCAATCTGCTTTATGAATGCGAATATTTATTATAATGGAGAACATGGAGTAAATAGTTGTATAAATTATAAAAAAATTGGCAAGCAGGTAAATACAATGTATTGCCTGCGATATGTTGTCATTTTGATTATATTGATTTTGAAATCCATCGATATTTATCTGTCATTAGTGATAATAAGTGTAAAGAATTTTTAATTCGATGTTGTGAATTATATTTTGTAATATTTCGCAATCATGAAACAAAAGTTGCATGTATACCTACATATGAATATGTTATATAAAATAGCTAATATTGTAATTATTGAACTAAGTACACATATACTGGATGTCCCATTTATCTTGAGACAACGAAATAGTTTAAAAAGTGCAGCTAGCACGGCAATTTGATTATTCTCACCCGTGGCAGTCGCTTTCCGTTGTTTGATTTTAGCGGTAACCGTTCCCTCGGCAGTAAATTGTTTAACC
>JAHWXV010151781.1:0-10963 GCA_024586415.1 Phrixothrix hirtus
GTGTTGAACAAGATATCTCAAAGACGAAAAGTTGTATATAAACAGAATTGTATATTTAGATTGGTATCCGCCTGGGTATGTAAACGCAGCAATTTCATTAAAATCGGAAAATCGATGTGCCACTTTACTCTTGTCATTTTTTGGTTTTTCGCGATTTTCTTGAAATCATCTGTAACGATTTTTTTAAATGTATTGTATTTCTTAGAAATTTAATGTCATTTGATATAATTAAGGTGGTTTCTCAAAAACTTCTCCGTAAATAGAGTAACCGGAAGTACCTTCGCCACTACCTCTAAATAAAATATCTAAGAAATTAAAAGTCCGCTAAATGAAAATTTATATTTGGGGTTATAACTACCTTTGTATGCCAAATCAAAAAGTTTGTTAACATCCGGCAGTTTCACTTTATTTCTTTCATTTTTAGATATTTTCCGCATATTCATTTTTCACGATTTTCATGAAATCGACTCTAATAATTTTTTTAAAACTTAGTATATTTCTTAGCTACTTATTTCCGTTTTATATGAACTAAGCAGTTTCTCTCATAAATTTTCAAAAATGGAGTAACCGGAAATACCTAAAGCTAAGGACCATATAAAAATAAAATTTTATGTTCAAGTTTTTTATCTTGCGCACATGGATGTGAGGAATTTAGTTAAAATTGAATAACTGGAAGTACCACTTTATTCTTGTGATTTTTAAGTTTTTTGCAATTTTGTCGAAAACAGCTCTAATATTTTATAACAGTTGGTACGGTTATTATGTCTTTAATGCTCTTTTACGTGGACGTAACGGTTTCCCTGAAAAAATTCAATGAAGCAAGTTATCAAAGAAAATTTCCGAAGTTAAGCAGCCTTTCGCTGTCCTGTAACTTACATTGGTAACTTTACAATGGTCGTTTCCAAAATAAACGTAAATAATTATTTAATCGTTTACGGACACCATTTGCATATATACGTAAAGGAAAGTTGTGTATTTTTAAAAATAGTATGCAGGGTATTAATTATGGTTCTGGTCAATTTTCACAAAATGCTAAAAGTTTTCCTATGTAAGCGAATCGGGAAACACTTCCTAGACAGATAACAGACTTTCAAGGTTTGAAATATCGCCACTAAAATAAACTGTTTTGCCTATAATAAATCAAACAAATAGCTTATTAGTAAAACAAACGTCATTTGTTGGTTCAGTACAGTTTTAGCAGGTTAAACAAAAACTCATGAAGTTGAACAACTTTGCAGCGAGACATTTGCTCATCGACGTTGTCCTGCATTAGGTATTTTCTGAAACTGAATCTTTATCATCTCAAAATTTACGAGTAAAAGATAACTGATTCTAACAGTCGAATTAAAAAAGCGAGTTTACACATAATTGACGTTCATCCTAGTTATCATCAGTGAATTGAATTCACTTCAAATTAAATTTAGGTTTCAATGCCATGTTAACGAATTTTATGTTATTAAATTGTGTATTACATAGGTATTTTATTCATAAACTATGTATTTTTTATTTTTTGCCATAGTCATTAAAACAATCTTTGTTAAAATTTTAAGCATTTACTTTCTAGAACAATGTTTTCTACAAGATTTGATCTACAACTTTAACGATACAGTGGCGCCCGCCTTATCACAACTCTGAAGATGCTCCATGAGAATTCTCCCCAGGGTTAACATACATACTAGGGTTATACAAAAGTTTCCTTCCACCTAGTTGTGACGTGGTAAACGCGCACGCAACAAAACTTTGATAATAATTGCTGTTATATAAATAAACAAATTTATATCTTACTTACTTGGAATCTTTCCCGAAGGAAAAATGAAATAACAAAAATAACATTGTAATGTTTCAGCAACAATCCAGACATTCCTTTGAAAAGAGGCCTGAAGAATGAAAATGAAACTGAGATGCAACTGGAAATGAGTCATAATATCTAGAGTTTTCTGAAGTATTTTCAAGGTTGCAGTCTTGATATCAATACGATTAACGAGTTAGTTAAGTCCTGCGATTGTTTAATATGTATAATGACTGTAAATTTAAATAGTGTTGCAAATAAATTAGAAATAAATACGTGTAAAAATATAATTTGCTGTAAAATATTAATAATTGCAGGGTTGAAATAAATAGTGGAATAGCATGTATTTTGTTTCAATTATCCAGAAACTCATCGCCTTCCCCAGCTTAACGATGAACTAAGTCGAAATACGCTTCCAAACGTGTTGCTTTGCGTTCACGCACTCAACATTTCTTGAACAGCATGATATACCTGACTGAGCAAAGAGTTCTCTATCAGTCATATTCCTACCAACCTTGACAGTTCTGTCAAACTTGCTTTGATTTTTGTCACTTATTGCTGTTTTAGGACGCCCGCTTCCTTATCAAACTTGAGTGTCCGCATTTCCATCTTTAAAGTGTTTTACCCGTATTGGCGCTTACACCCAAAGAAAAATTGCCATGAAAATTTTGGAACCGATTACAAACATTTACGGTACAAATTGTCTCTTTTACGATGAATTCTATAACAGAACGCTATCAAAACGATGTATGGCTCTCTGACAATATTAATAAGATAATTGTGGAAAACCTACTTCAGATATTCATCTTCATTAAATGGGATGGTACAGAGTAAGTAAGATAATGATACACTTATACTGTTTGGTCGAAAAGATTAACTGTGTTTTTATAAAAAAAATGTTGATTACTATTTTTGATACGTCTCGCTCCACCCATTTTAATTGCAATAAGATGAAAATAATTCTAAAAGGATCTAAAATCCATACTGGTAAATAAAATAGAAAACGATTCAAAATCCAAGACATTTCTTACGACTTACAAAAAATCTTGAAATAAATATAAAAATTTTGAACTGTTGTTAATAAGTATTACTAAAAACGAAGAAGAAAGAAAATTCTTCGATCTTGAAGAGGTATATTTAACAAGGAGTTAAAATTAAGGTCAACAAAATCAACAAAGTGTCTCTTCTGTCAATTTAATTTATCATGCGATGCTGTTGATGGCATCAATAAACAAAATTATTAATTCACATCAACATGCCTAATAATTAGATAAAAATGTATATAAAATTCTTAGATACCAAATATATGTAAACTAATAATTAAGATACGAAACTCGCAAAACGACACGTTTTCATGAAAATTATAAATTCCTACGTGAGAATCGAGAAGGGACATTTAGTTCAAAGACATTGGCTGAAATTCAAATAACCAGCAGCCGCATTGGACAATGAGAATTTCCGAAAGCTATATAAGCGCAAACTTGACAAAAACCACGTCTTTTTCGGTCTATCACAGACTTTTACGGTTCACATTTATCAGTAAAGGAGTTTATCAGTGAAAATTTCTGCAAGTTCATTGCAAATAAAGAATTAAAACAGGACCACCACGAGTTGGGAATTCGTCCAATTAATTCAAATAACTTAATAATACTACACTGAGTGTTATAACAATTCCAGAGTCCAAAATCAACTAGAAAACATGGAAAAGGTTAGTTCTCGATTAAATCTTATTTGTCGTGAACGTGAATCACAAATGTCTAATTAGTAAAACATTTAAGTTTAAAGAACATTAATTTGAACTTTATTTAATAATAGAAAGCATAATTAAGTTTGCTTAAACAAAAGTCGTAGAAATTTAATTTCCTTTCAAAGCATCAGTAAATTCAGGTAGAAAAGCCTTTATTTAAGCTAAACGTAAAGAATTAGTTCATAGTAAAGCAAGTGTTAACAAACTTATTTCAATATTTGTAAATTCTATAGAGATTGATGACGTCGATCGTAATTTAATAATTTTAATTCAGTAATCAGATTTAACATTAATTTTATTTATTGCATTTATTTGTACTTTGTTGTGTTTGTTTGACATTTTAAAATTATCTTATTTAAATAAATTCAATTTTACATTGACATTGTCGTATTTGTTCGAGAAAGACAAAAGGATTATATCGAAGTTAAGCCTTTCAGGTAAGAGCGATGTGTCGAAAAATCTGAAGTAACTGAGAACATTGCTACCGAATACCGTTATTGTGTGGTCGATGCCCCTAAATAAACAAACCACTCGACTAACCACAGATTGATACTATATCAATCAAGCAAGCCACGACTACGTAGTAATGCATCCTATCAAGGTGTTTGACATTTTTTGGAGAATCTATGCTTTAAAGTGTTGTAACAGTTGAGGAAGATTTCAAACAAGTTCTAGAAAAATGTAAATAATCTAAAAAAACAGAAGAAGAAGGAACAAAAGAGTTTGAAATAACAGAAATTAAAGGACGTATTTCTGTGACTGGAAAATAAAGATACAAATCAACAATCAAGATGAACTAAATGAAGAATATGAAGAAGACTTCATTCATCCTTGAAAAATGTTAACTGATATAAAGCGTTCAAAATATAAATTTAGAATCTTGACACAGTTCCAAAATTATATTTTGCTTTCCACACTAGTGTAAATATTGTAATTTAAGGTAGTACAATTCTTAGGCAGCCGATGTAACGCATCAAACTAAAATATGTGGTGACGCAAAAGTGCTAGGGTCGTTTTATTTTAGAAGTGGTAAGAAATATAAAATATTTGAATATCGGAATCAAGAATAAGTGAAATGATTATCTTATAGATTATTTCCAGAATATGCCTGCCTTTGTTATCCGTCATATTACATCAAGCTCAAATTTTTGATCATGTTCTATATTTAACAAGACTACAATTTCCTCAGAAATTGATTTACATAATTAGATCTAACATATGTGTGGTATTTCAAAAATGATCAACATAAAAAGTTGAAATAACCATTATTTGTTACCATAACTAACTTGACACTGACTAAAGAGGAGAGGATTATCTTAGCATCTAGGTAACACAGATGCCATAGCACAGCCGTAAACCTCCATAACCAACACCTACAAAGACTTCCAATTACACAAAGCGTTTCCGCACCCATGATATTTAAATTCCGAGAATTTGGAACTGTGGATCACCCATCATACAATGATCAGCTGAAAAGTGCTATCAAGGAGGGTACCTTAACGGTCTTACATCCTTTATAACGAGTCTACCATATCACTCAACAAAATATGGTATTGACCAGTTATCTATTCCGATGGTTCTTTATATCACAACTGCAACTTATTCAAGACCAATATCAACGATATCCTTTGTTCGCACAGAACGTTTTCTTAAATCATGAAACCAATTTTTATTTCAGTAGTGGGGTTAGCGATCAGAACCTTAGGTATTGGCGTGACGGCAACCCTCCCTAGATGGAATCATCCAAAGTCGTTGCTAATAGAAAGGTGTAGAATATGAGGCCCCGTGTGATCCGACCCTATAAAAAACAGTGTTTCCTCTTCACTGTTATTTCCAACAAGCTAGTGTCCCCACAACTGTTTGTCAATGGCTAGATATTTAATTTCTTAATCATTAGACTGGTCGACATGTCCTATGAAATGACCACCCAGATCACTCAATCACTCAATCTATGCTAGAGACTTATAACGCTATTAACGGTGCATAACGACAAGAACAAGTGCCTGCAGCACCGTGTACAGAATATTGAATACATGAAATAGGTTTTTGTGTTGTTAACTTTTGAAGTATAACACATATTTTGAAAACTGGTTTGATTGATATGAACATAGCCCCTTATCATTTGAAAAATTTTACCTGCATCCACTATGATCCACTCAAAGATGGCTAACACTACTTGGTTCGGATTTTCACTTAAATACACTAGCAATATAAGCGTTCCAAAAAGTACTTTTTCTTGTCTTAGATGTTGAAACATCTATATACTATAATATGTTGAAAAAGAGCTCAAAATATTTAAGGGTCTTTAGTACGACTTAGAAATCTTAACGAGATGTGGGCCATTTTACGCTTACAGCTGTTGTCTTTTTATCAACTCTTGTAGGTTCGTGTCAGTACCAATGTCATTTTAGTAGGTGCAATTTATTTGATAGCAGATAATACTGCAGTCATTTTCTTAGCACATACCTTTTTATGAACCAAATTAGTGTGACGTATTGTGCGTAGTTGCCATTCAAGCTGTATTTTAATTTTCTAATTCATGCGTTAATAAGAGAAATTGATTTTGATATTTACTGTATATTATAATTAATGTAATAAGATACAAATAGAATTAGACAGTGGGGTCGTATTTATTTTATGACGTCAGCAAAAATTCAATCCATTTAAATAATGAATTAGAAAACATGCATTTTTATATAGGATCGTGTCAATGTAAATGCATTTACTCGAAGGATTATCCAGTCATGATCTTGGTTCACTTCTTATTTTTGCGCAACTTCACTAAAGACTACGCGAAAGTTGTTGATATTGGTAGGCTATGGTCAGTTTCTACACCTGACATAGAGACGCAAATTTTAGAAAGGATTTAACAAAATCTGGAACCAAGCGTGAGGAGTATATCTTCAAAAGTAGATATGGGTGCAACCTATGTGCGAATCTACAGTGTCAACGAGTACAAGCGCTTAACGCACCGGATTCTCAATCTCTGATGCAGTTAGATAGATGACTTTTAAGAAGTATATTAGAATCCAGCATTTCGTTGCCAATATGCCTTTTACGGCATGAGCCGGAATTTACTAGGAATTGCTGGTGGATGAAAGGCCTCATGCTATTGTTAAATCCAATTATAAAATCCGTTTTTCGATATATGGATAGCTATTTTGGGAGACAGACTATTAGGACAAGACATTTTTCCAAACTATTGACAGGCACTTCTTTGTGGATATTTTACCTAAACCTTTAGAGACATCCACTTAAATCGGATACGTGACATTTGGTTTGTTGTATGACTCAACATCGGCTCCCTTTTCGGTCGTAACATTTAAATCAAAATTTTAACAGCAAATGGATAAGATAGACCCCCTGACCTAACACCCTTGTATTTCTTCCTTTGAAGTTATTTAAAGAGTGTAGTTTATCATGTACCAATAAACAATTTTGAGCGGTTACAGCAACAAATTCATGAAGCATGCCAAATTATTCGAGCATGGCCAGAAGTCTTGGAAAGAGTGATCGGTTCCCTTTAGCGTCGTTTCACAACGCGTACTGAAGTGGGAAAGGACATTCGAGCACCTACTTTGATTTATTTGTAACAAATATATTATTTCTTATGTCTTTTCGAATAAAAACCAAGAATAAAGAGAATAATTTGAAAGTATCTAGAATATACTAAATAGCCCATAGTTGTATACCCACGTACATTAATAGTTTTCGACTTATTTTTGGTTGAACTAATAACAATTAAAATATTTTATACTCTTTTTTAACACCTTGTATATCAAATTTCCCAAATTAAAATTACCGAGCCCTCGCCCTCTTTCATAAAATATTTCAAGAAGGATACTAAACAATTTATATCGTATATAGCGTCAATCTGAACTAATTGAAAAAAGCTTAATTTTTGTTAAATGTGGATTATTTCCGTTTCCATTAGCTTAGTTTATTGTAATGTGGTTTCTAAATAATTTTTCTTTGTTCGCCCTCAAGTTTATAACAAGGTGTTACCTCGCTCACCGCGCCCTTTTTACAGCACCACACCGGTAAAACACACTTTCATATAAGTGCGGCTATAGTTGTAAAATGAATTACAGTAAAGAATTTAAATAAAGTAGTATGTATACCTTGGATGCTATTATATGGCAATAATCGTTAAAAATCTGATTTTTTCCAAGGAATGTCAATAACTTCTTAAGACCCTGAAAGGTGGAGAGCGCAATTAAATTCATTGCAACCAACGTATTTCTTTTATATTTGCTTTATTTCGCTCGAAAGATATATTTGTCACAATTATTTTTACTAAATTTTATGTTTGCTTATGGAAATTAATTATCAGATTATTTAAGATATAGTATACTGGTTAAAACTTATCGATTTGAAATGTAACCCGTTCAATAACTTTAAAAGCGCTACTTTCTGTATGTATTAATTTTATATATACATAGTTCTATTTAAAACACAATAAAAGTTCAAAAATATCTTGGATACGTTGTTTTATTTAAATACAATTTATATATTACAACATATACATTTGTATTAGATTAAATGAGAAATAAGCATATAAATAAAACGTATGAAAAATGCCATGATCCTTTAAATCGCAGTAAATTTAAACAATGAACAACTTAAACAAAAATATAAAATTTCTATGAAGTTGTTTAAATCTGCGACTTTAAATGGGCTTGTATTTACCAATGCCCGTGATGTCCAACGATACCATGAGCAACATCAGCTACAATGGCACCAGCAGGTCCTGCGATTACAGCACCATGGCCTAATCCTAAACCGTGATGTCCAAGTGCAAGCCCATGTCCACCTACTAGACCTGGTGCTACGATAGCTCCTCCATGATGTCCAGCCCAATCTTGAGATTCCAAGAGACCTTCTCCGTGCCACTGTCCATCATCGTGTCCAACAAGACCATGTCCAACAAGACCATGTCCAACAAGACCATGTCCAAGAACACCATGTCCCCATACACCGTGCCCAACAGCGTTAGCAACTCCATGAGGTCCTATAGCACCATGTCCTGTCACAATACCTGCGGGACCAGCAGCACCAACTCCACTTACGACTCCAGAAGCGCCTATAAGTGGAAGATGTCCATGACCATGTCCCCAGATGCCAGATGGTTTGGCACTGACAAAAACTACCAAGCAGGCAAAGGCGACAACAGCCTGAAAAATAAAAATCAATAAATAATGTATTTAATTCAAAAATCAATAATTTTTTTAAAAATATACAACTATAACTTACGAAAGTATTCATTGTTGATGTGTTGGAGATCTTAGGTGTATAATACCATTGAAAGACAACCCCTGTTTATATACTTATTTTGCGGCCTTCATAATCGGTACTTAATTGTATATTTCTAATATTATAGTGACAAACAGTTTACTGATAGATCTAGCTGACCCCGCCTTAATTCATTTTTTAACTCTTACTTCAATTAGAACGCAATAAGAATTTCAATGCTCGATTACGGAAGCAATGTTATCCTTTAGTGGCTACTGTAATTTATTTCACTCATTTAGTTGCATTTAATACTAATTTGCAAACAATGTTCATATTTTTTTCGTATATTAATTAATTATTACTAAAACTGTTAAACTATTAATTCATTGTGTTAATGGTGTATGACGATATAGATAATATAAGTAATTAATATAATCTTAAGTACCACTAATTTAAAATATATATATATATATATATATATATATATATATATTTCACTTTACCTTCACACCATTTATAACAATTATGTTATTATAAGATGCTTTATAAAGACAAATAGATATAATTACACTAGCAGATAGTAATAAATCAGGTCAACTAAATAATCCTCGTTATTTAATTTTAATACCTCAACAAGAAATTTTAGTATATTTCTTACAAGTAGAATACTTTAAATTATCATTAAACATTTTACAAAAGCAAACCTAACGTGCCAGAATGGTCGGCGAAACTAAGAGATCCCATTTTAGTTAATTTATATAGGCTTGACTGAATTAATAATTTATTTTAATGCAAGTACCAAATAAAACATTATTAAAGGCATTGTATCCAGGATAAATACTGAATAATTTGCTGGAAGACGGAACGGCAGACCTTAAATTTTGCAAGAAAAATATTAAAGAAAATCGTGTTGAGTTGACAATGCTTTTAATGAAAATTGCTTAAAGGAATAGATTAATTATTTTAATTATCTCTATAATCCATTGTTTGCATCTCTAAATAAAATTTCTTGCAATTGTGGTAAATTCTATATTGGTGAAAGTGGACGATAATTGAAAATAAGATTTAACAAACACAAAAGAAAGGTTAATTTGAAATATCTAAAAGTTTAAAACACTGGTTTAAAGCGGGTCATAACATTCTTTTAGATAAATGTTAAAATTATCTGCAGAGTTTCGAAAGAAAACTTAAGGAAACAGTTTACATAAAAACTACAATATGAAAATTGTATTTCTAAGAATTCTGTTGATTTAAATAGCATTTTGCTCCTTTAATAAAAAAAAGATTTTATTTTTAAAAAATATTTCTCGTTATCTTGTTTGATGTTCTTTTATTGTCAATTAAATTGTCAAATTGATATAACTACTTTCATTGTGTTTGGTAATAAAGATATAAATTTTCTTCGAAACGTTGCGTTTGTATGATGTCACTAGTTAAGGCATTTCTTTGAATTCTTGAGTTCATCTAAAGCCCGTAACAACATTTTAGATTTTTGGTTTTTTGCAAAGGCTTTTTCTCTACCAAATATCTTTCATTTTATCAGCGTTTAACTCTATATTTAGATTTTTGGTCTAAATTACGAGAGTCGTCCAGAAAGTAAAGAATGTTTTGCTATAACTAAGAAAAAACAAAAGATACCATCACAAAACTTTATTTACAACATCACAGCAGCTTGATCTATTTTTCGATGTAATCGCCGTAGTTGTTAAGGAACTTGTATCGTGTAAGCAGTTTTTCGATCCAATGTTGTATTCTTCAGCCGCAAAGGATTGGATCCATGATGTTACTGCTTCTTTGAAGTCTTCGTCGTTGCCAAACCGTTTTCCGCCTAGGAACTCCTTCAAATTCGGAAACAAATAGAAATCACTTGCTGCCAGGTGAAGCTTACAAGGAGGATGCCCGAAGATTTCCCACCTAAGTCTTTGAAGTTCTTCCTGTGTTTGTGCTCTGGTGTGAGGTCGAACATTGTCGTCGATCAAAACCACCTTTGACGACGAATGTAGGCCGCTGAGTTTATTGTTTCACCTCTTGGTATGAACTGCAAGTGGATTAAACCCTTTTAGTCGCAAAAAAGTGTTGTCGTCCATTTTCTGGTTATCAAATTTGATTTTTCTTTTGTAGGTCTTGAGGGTGAGTTCGAGTAATGTCATTACATAGATTGACACTTGGTTTTCGGCGTTTTGTAAGAAACCAAG
>JAHWXV010151799.1:0-13236 GCA_024586415.1 Phrixothrix hirtus
CAGACACGCAGACACGCAGACACGCAGACACGCAGACACGCAGACACGCAGACACGCAGACACGCAGACACGCAGACACGCAGACACGCAGAAACGCAGAAACGCAGACACGCTTATACGCAGGGATGCAGCCACGCAGATACGCAGACACGCAGACACGCAGACCGGCAGACACGCAGACGCGCAGACGCGCAGATGCGCAGATGCGTAGACACGCAGACGCGCAAACACACAGACACGCACACAAGCACACACGTACGCACGCACTCACGCACGCACAGACGCACAAGCGCAAAGATACACACACACACACACACACACACACACACACACACAGAGAGAGAGAGAGAGAGACCAATTTTTAGAAACATGATTTTCGGACTCAGGGTTCCCCAAAACGCGTATTTCCACTGAAATTTCGACTTAGAAAATTTTGGACGAAAACAATATTTTTTCTATACTATGTTTCATAAAGGTATAAGAAAATGAAAATGAGAGTGATATGAAATTTGAAAATGAAGATAAATGACGTTTTTTTAAATAATGGTGCAACATTGAGGAACCAATGCGTTAAATGTGTGTTTAAACATAGTTTGGTATTAGTGACTAGGCATTTATAGATTTATCTGTATTTTAAAAAAAACAGCGGTGACGTATATTTTGTAATTTTGTAAATGGCGGAAGTGTGTGGATAAACTAGTAAAGGTAGGACTGACATTTATTTTCAGCGCAGAAAACGGTGTTTTATGTGTACATAATTTAGCAGTGAAGTTAGGTTAGATGTTTTTAACAGATATCCAGACATTTTAGAATAATATAAGAAACATTAGTGATGATTGCCTACTTTAACAACAAAAATAGGTTAGCCAATTTTATATTTCCTAGATGTGATAAATGCTGAACGTTGTGTTGACGCTTGTTACAAAATACATGATGTCATTGGCATATTTACAGTGATTATTTATAGTGACGAAGAAAATGCGCACCCAGAACTGTTTATGTTGAAAATTTTGATTAAAAAAGACAAGCTTCAAGCAAAACGTGCTGTGAGCAATGACGTCACACACATTTCGCACCTTTTCTGGAGGGAGCGTTAGGTAATATTTTTCTCCCACAACAAAATTTGTTGATGAATATTTCTTTCGCAAAATTCAAAGTAATTTCAGCGCTATTGTATAAAAAACAATCAATAAATTAAAATTCAAATAAAGATTTAAGTAAAGCTCGTTTTTTTATATTTTATCGTTTTTGTTTCGTCTTGCTCTAACGCACCCCGGGGATGCGATCAATGCAACTCTAATTAACCTACCGTTGAATTTTTGATCCACTTGAAACAATGAAATGTTTTGAGACTAAACAAAATTAACTCTCCCCGATGTTGATACGCGGTAATAGAATAATCTGACTGCCGAGCGCCGGTACGGTTTTCCAATTACAATAGCGACGACGCTTTCGGCGAATTGGCTGTTTGAAGCGACTTGTTGTTTTATCCTATTACAACATTATATTTGCGAAATTATTGATAATACTGCTTTTATAGTTAATTAAATGATTATTTTCATTTGTATCTTTTTGAAATAATGCGTGATGCTTTGAAATTAGATTACATTTTAAACAAATTGAAATTATAGCTGCCGTTTAGCATAAGCAGTATACAAACACTATATAAATATGTTTTGACACAATCTCGCACTTTGATGTCTTAAGATTCCGAAATGCCGAAATGTTATTTATCCGAGTTCGAAAGACCATTTCTTCAAACTTCTCAAACTTTGCTTAGATTAGGCAGCAAACAGAGTACCTGGGAGCTTTCAAACCACTACTCAATGCCGTTCCGCTGATTATTGCGAGGCCACCAAAACTATGCAGTCGCCCATACCATGTCTAAACGCTTGGTGGGAAAAATCCAACAGAAATGCTTTAAATTTCTGTCAACTTCATTCGGATGATTCAGGAAATTTCGACCAAGCATCAAATGAAATCAAAGTTCTCTGGAAGAAGATTCTTCAGCTGCTTTAGTTTCGGACGCATCAATATTAAAGATAACTTCTACCTTGATCTTTACGGTATTAATCACATGATATACTCTGCACCTAAGCCAGCGCACCATGTATCTGACATTGAACATTTCCGCACACAATTTTTTATACTACCAACATTGGAGATTAGTTGCCAAAGGCCATGTAAAAAGCGCGCCGCGTCCAAGAACATGCCCGACGAGTTTCTCCATCTGGTAACGGTGTCAAAAGTTCAACTGCAGCCCTATTTGTTTGAAATAAGTGGGGAAAGGAAGAACCATGTGTGTGAGCTTTTTGAGAAATGCATTAACTTGCTATAGAAGAAGCAGTTGGCTCTAATTTTGATTTTCTAACAACTTTTGCCATCTCAAATCGTGACTTAAGGGCACCCTGGTTTATAACCTGCATTGATCTTTTGTTGGCAAAGTCAATGTCATTCTTGCACCTAAATATCAGCTGTGGTTATGGCAAAACTACTTTGGAAGGAGTTTTTTGCGACAAATAAAAGAAGAGATAAGGTAGAGAAAATATCGGTTCCACCAATTTTGGAATTTTCTAAGTTAGATGCAACTGTTTATCTTAATTTGTGCTGTTGCGCTCGAGGTGTTAACTGTGACGTCATTAAACTATTTCTATAGAGCAGCAAAGAGGAGGCGGTACCGAAATTTGATTTGACGTTAGTTTAAATTGGTTAAAAATTAGTGCCGACTTCAAGTTTATATACGAATCGTTTATTTAATTGTTTTATTTATTTTTCAACACGATTTGGGCGCTTTATTCTGTGCATAAAATGTACCCATGGAATGTAAAATAATTTAATTATGATCAGACCTGACCTTTATAATACCAATTAAGTATGCAAGATGGCCGTTGTCATTTCAACATATTAATTAAGATGGGTGCGTGGTTTGATAAATTTAAAAACGTGGATTTTTTGTTTTAGGACAAAGCTAATCGGTATCAAGCACTGAAAAACCGTTAATTCGCTGAATTGGCATTCGCTTTATATAACTGCGCCCTCACAATAAAGCAGTCGGGGCTGATGTGTACACAGCTAACCTAAAACAAACATTCAAATTATTTCAGAGAAGTGATTGTATTTATTAATGCGATGATATGAAGTATCGAACTCGATGGGGTTTAGCAGCCATTTGCTTCGGAACAACGGGCAGATTATTAAATATTATTATTACGGTATTCGAGGGGAGATTTATATTTTTATTTCATAATGATTCCTAATAACTTTAAGTTCTTCTTTAGTTGATTAAATAATATGAGTAATTATTAATGTAATTTTGAAAAATCAAATTAAGACATATAAAAAACTTTATATTAGGTAGGTTAAAAGTGGAAACCATAATTTTACACAGAAAACACAATAAAACGAGCTTTTAATTTAATTCTATTACGCGAACCGAATAAAAGGCTTCCATTGTACCATTGTTCGAAGCAAAACAAACTCTTAAACTCGAATTATTCTAATGCAAATATAATAATTACATCACCGCGTCAAGTGGGCACAATATGCCCTTAATAAAACCGCATACCCTTAAAATCCTACACTCACCCTTCAGCGATAGGGTGAGCGGACGCAAAATAAATTTTTGATTACAGTTCGCGAACAAACTGCAAAAGGCATCAAGTGGACAAGACAATCTCCAACATTGTAGGAGACAAAGGTCTCATAAATTGGTTTTCGTCCCTTTTATTATTAGTTAACGCTGCTGATACGATCTGAGATTATTATTTTTAGGTATGGTTTAAGAACAGACGAGCGAAATGGAGAAAACAGAAACGTGAAGAACAGGAACGTATGAGAAAATTGCAAGAAGAAGAAGTCTGTCGAGTGGTGGAGCAGCCTAGATTACTCGCCCCACCTTCTCATTATAGCGAAGATGATTCTTCAGATTTAGAAGTTGCCTAGACGTTAAGGTATCGATCTTTTCTAGTCAAATAGAACTTAACTGTTTTGTATACAGTATAGATCAATTTTTGTTTAATTCGAGATGCCATTAAAAGCATTTTACGCCCTTTACATTGCGCGCCCACCCCTGTTTAAAAATCATTAACCGTATTAATAACAAACAAATTAGTAGCCTACTTAGCCTTTACAAAATGGCAACATAGACGTCATTCTCAATATACACACTCTATACGCTAATGAAAACCGTCTTTTCTCCAACGCAGATTAGGAAGAAAATTTTGATCTTCCAGTACGAAAATATTTTCTGTGCCGATAACAAGCGTCGACTTTGGTTGATAAATTCGTTTTACTGCGCTCTTTGGCTTCATATGTGAAAATGTTGGCAAATTAAGAGTCTCAGCAAAATATATTTTTTCCAAAATTAAAAATGAAGTCTTGATAGGATGTTGCTCCAGATTTCCTTTAAGTTTACCACTTGGTTACTATTTCAATACCTACATTTTTCCGCGATCAATAATCTTAATACTTGGCAAATTCATTTTTAGCTTTCTTTCGAATCTTATCATTTTTTGGTATCCGTTTCTTAGGTTAATACTGTGGCAGGTAAACTTTTCTCAAATTGGAAGATTCCCATTGATGAAAAATCCGAAATATTGGTAATCAGTTATTTCCAAATTTCACAATCGCTTTGTGCGGGTCAAATTTTGATTTTTCACTTTCTTACAACAATTTTCAATTGAGAAACAACACTTCTCGACACGGAAAATGTTGTTTTTAAATTTATTTTGCTCAGAATACTATTTTCACGAGAATTTTCGGCGATTTTATGCTTTATTTCCTATTTCCGCCATCTTTTGATAAAACTTGGTCCTTAACTTTTCTAAACCTTGCCATATTTTTCAAATTGAAAAGAAATCATCTACAGAATGGGGCAGGGAAGTATCCCTAACTTTGAAGGTAAATAAAAACATAACAAAAATGTTAGAACAAAACTTTATTGTGGCATCATAAGGATACAACTGGAATTTTATTTCGTTGGAAACAAGATATCATTTAAGTGATGTTCCTCATTGTCAATGCACCGATGTAGCTGGGCTCGGAAATTCTCCATAAATCTGCGAAGCATCTATTGCCAAATGCGGCCAACTTCAAGGCGTATTGCATGTTTCAAGGCTTCTATGGTCCTGGGTCGATGTTTAAACACCTTACTTTTGAGGTAGCCCCATAAAAAGTAGTCGCACGTAGTTAAATCCGACGAGCGCGCGGACCATGTAATGTCACCGTACCGAGAGATCAGACGACCGGGAAATCTTTCGCTCAAAACAACCTTTGAATTTCTAGCAGTACCATCCTGCTGAAACCACACTTGTCCCAAATTAATCTATTGAAATTGGGAATCAAAATATTGTTGAATCATGGTTACATATCGCTCAGAATTGACGTTAACGGCATAATTTTCTAGTTTCATTAATTCAGTCTTATATTTTTCTCTTTGATGAATAACTGGCGTCTTGAATTTCAGTCACTTCTTCCACCGTATAACTTCCCATATTTTTCTCGTTTTGTGGTTTTATGTATGTTCTCTATTTTACATCACTTACGACACTTTATAACGGAGAAATAATGTCTCTGGACATGGAAAATGTTCTCTTCAATTTTTGTTCTTCACAAGTATATGGACGATGTGCCTTATTTCCTATTTCAGACATCTTTTGAAAAAATTTGGTCCTTCACTTTTCTAAACCTTGTTATGCTTTCAAATTGAAAAGAAATCCTTCCCGATTACTATTCAAGTTCCAAGATTTTTCTTTGTAAATTATGCTTTTCGGAATTAATAGCGTACTAACATGTAGATGTAAACTTTTCTCAAACTGCAAACGATGTCTTAACAGGGAAAGAATTATCTGATTTTATTGTTTCAGTTATTTTCAAATTTCATCGTAGATTTCCCTATATTTTTCTCGCTTTTTTACGTTATTTACGACTTTTACAATGAAGAAACGATGTCTTTGAAGAGGAGAAGTTATCTCTTCATATTTATTTTGCTCAAAATACTTTTTGCCCAAGCAATTTAAACAATGTCGTGCCTTATTTTCTATAGCCATGTTTTGATGAAACTTGGTTCTTCACTTTTTTGAACCTTGTCATATTCTTCAATTTGAAAAGAAATATCCACAATTTTTGTAATTAAGCTTTATGGAATTAACGGCGTAGTAACGCGTAGATGTAAATTTTCCTCAAATTGGGGAAAACAATTTTCTAGTTTCATTAATTCAGTTTTATATTTTTCTCTTTGACGGATAAATCGGCGCCTTCCAAATTCTACTCTAAAATTCCCCATATTTTTCTTGTTGTTTTGTAATTTTATATACATTCTCTATTTGACATTATTTACGACACTTTGCAACACAGAAATAATGTCTCCGGACGAGGAAAATGCCCCCTTCAAATTTGTTTTGCTCAACATATCTTTCTTCATAAGTATTTCAGACGATGTTGTGCTTTATTTTCCATTTTAGCCATCGTTTGAAAAATTTGGTCCTTCATTTTTCTAAACCTTGTCATGTCTTCAAATGGAAAAGAAATCCTTCCCAATTACCACACAATTTCCAAGATTTTTCTTTGTAAAATTATGCTTTATGGCATACTAACGCGTAGATATAAATTTTCCTCTTACTATGGAAACCTGATTTCCTTATTTCAGTTATTTCCAAATTCTACCGTAAATTTCCCCATATTTTTCTCGATTTTTTACGTCTCTGGACATGGATGATATCTCTTTAAATTTGTTTTGCTCAGCATACTTTCTTTACAAGTATTTTAGACGATGTTGTGCTTTACTTCCTATTTCAGCTATCTTTTGATGAAACTTGGTGCTTCAATTTTTTGAACCTTGTTAAAAAGAAGTCCTGCACAATTGCTATTCAGTTTCCAAGTTTTTTCCTTATAAATTTATGTTTAATGGTTAACGGCATAGCAACACGTACATAGATCTAAATTTTTCTCAAATGGAAAAGTTCTCTTAACAGGAAAACAATTTCATAGTTTCACTATTTCAGTTTTATATTTTTCCCTTTCATGAATAAACTGGCGTCTTTTTAAGTTACTTCCAAATTCGACCGTAGATTACTCCATTTTTCTCTCGTTTTTAGTTTATACATTTGCGACTTTTGCAACTCTGGACATGGAAGATGTTATCTCTTCAAATTATTTTGCTCGGTATTTTAGACGATATTGTACCTTATTTACTATTTCAGTTATGTTTTGATGAAACTTGGTTCTTCACTTTTTGAACCTTGTATCTCTCTTCAAATTATTATGCGTTTACAAGTTTTCCCTTGCATAATTAGATGTAAATTAAATGAAGATTTTTCTCGGATTGGAAAGCTCTCTCAACGGCAAAACGCTTTTCTAGTTTTATTAATTCAGTTTTATATTTTTTTCCTTGATAGATAAACTGACATCTTGAAGGTCGGTTATTTCCAAATTCCATCCTATATTTGCCCATGATTTTCTCGTTTGGTGGTCTTACTTGGTACATTGTTTAATTTACGTCATTCACGGCATGGAAGATGTTTTTTCAAATTTATTTTGCTCGGCATACTTTTTCACAAGTATTTTATACGATTTTATGCTTTATGTCCTATTTTAGGCATCTTTTGATGAAGCTTGGTCCTTCACTTTTTTGAACCTTGTCATGCTCTTCAAATTGAAAAGAAAATCTCCACAATTACTATACAATTTCCAAGTTTTTTCTATGCAAATTTGTTTTATGGAATTAATGCCGTAGTAAGCGTAGATATAAATTTTTCTCACCTTGAAAAATATTTCTTTACGGAAAAACAATTTCCATATTACACCGTAGATTTTCTCACTATGTCTCACTTTGTGGTTTTATGTACGTTTTTTATTTTATGTCATTTTGCAATGGACATGGAAGATGTTATCTCTTCAAATCTATTTTACTCAGTGTATTTTTTTCACGAGTATTTTCCATTTCAGTCAACTTTTGATGAAAGTGAAAATTATACTTTATGAATCAATGGCATAGTGACTTTGGACCTAAATTAAAAGTTAGTCTTCATACTTGGTTCTTTCAGCTTCCAAGTGGGTGGCTTTCTGTCATGGTAAAATGATGATGCGAACATTTGTGAATATTCTAAAATTCAAAATCTATCCAACTGGATAAAAAGAACTCTCTTAGACTCTTTCCATTTCCAAGCTAGTGCTTCAGTACTTCATAAACCCACCTATTCTCTTCAGTTTTGGAATCATTGCTGATTTTCATTTATTTTCCTATAAATTGCGCGTTCAAAGTTGTAAAAACAATTTTAGAGAGAATATTTGCAATATGAAGATATCACGACATTAAGCAGATTTTTTCCATCTTAATGTTTTTCCAAGATTTTAAGAAGAACATAGCGATCTTCATAAACCATTTTTGCACAGAAGCTGTCTCTTACTTTTTTCCATTTCCAAATAATGCTGATGTTTTGCTATATAAAATTCTCATTCTTCTTCCTTTTCTATTAAGACTATTGCCTCTTCCTTCTTCGTCCACGGTGAGATTGTCGCGCCATTTTTTTCGCGGTCTTCCTAAGTATACATCTCTCTCCCGGTTATGATTCTACTTTTTCTTTTTCCATTCGTTCCATTCGATTTTCTTACCTAGGATCCACTCGTTAATATTATTTACTTTAGATGCTTTCTCGGATATTCTACTAAGTACTTTCATTATATTTGTCTCCAATAATCTTTTGCTTTTTGACATATCTGGCCTAGTCTCAGCAGTGTATGTTATCATTGATGTTATTACCGATTTCTAGATTTTTGACTTGACCCATAACATCAGGAAATCTTCAAAAATACTTTTTGGTCCAAATTAGTTTTTTTCATTCAACTGAATGAAAATATTTTTCTTAAATTTGTTCCATTTCAAGTCTAAACGCAGTATGCTTTAAACAAAACACATATGTACATTGTAACAAATCAAAATGGAGACGTCCATGGTAAGACTGATTTATATTTGAGAAATGCACAAATCGGATGTGACTGTATTTGATTTCAAAAATTTTATTGGACATTCGGTGCCAAATTTGGATGCAAAAGTGTTCCTATTCGCATATTGGATGTGATGTGAATTGCCCTAATAATAGTTATTTTACTTATTATATTTTTTACGTAGGTACTTGTGTTATAAATAGACAGTCGAAACTGCTGACCTAATTTTCTTCTAAATGTTTTGATTAATTTACCAGTTTTCTTTACGTAGGGGTCTGTTATAAAACTAATGAAAAATACGAGCTCCCAGATGTAAATAGAACATCAGCGGTATCTATAGATTCATTTATAAACTTTAGTAGGCGTAAAATGCTTTTATTCTAAAAATGTTTGTTATTATTTGTAAAGATGTAAATAATAAACGTGAACTTAAATATAATCGATATACCACTTGACTATATAAGTTTTTATTATGTATATTATACCATGTAGGTTATTTAAATATATTGTAAATATTTTGTTGTTTCTAATTGTCAAAAATAAAATTGCACCATGAATGTGTAAAATTCTAAATACAATTCTGTTAGGTACAATTTGCGTTTTATTTAAATGGAAACTTACAGCTTAACTGTAGATTTTACTTTAAGAAAAGAATACAATTTCAATTTCGTCAAAATGAGTTTCTCGTTGACTTCTATTGAAGATATGTATTTCAATTTAAGGCAATAGATTCATATATTCTACATAAAGAACTAAAATTGAATTTTATTATTATGTAGATGTGCTTTTAAAATGAATTGTGCAGAATGTTATTGAAATTCATGAATATGTTGCATATAAATATTTTTTGTTTACATCTGTAACAAAACATCCTTAATTTGTGAATTTAAATTACATCAATCATATCCTAACATCTTGCTCTTCAAAATTTAAAGATGTTATAGACAACCAGCCATGCCAACCAAAAATCAACAAAATTCATACTATAATTATCCTCTTTTTAACATTTATCTACTTTCAAAGCAGTGTCGTGAAAATGCAACAAAGAACAAATATTCGAATCTTTGGAAAGTTTTATCCGTGTTACGGAATTTTACGGATCTTTTACCATAGATTAACTGGGCTTTTGCAGCTAAGATGTTTTGCAAAAAATTCCGTATACATTTTTCTGTAAGTTTCGGTATTTTTGTAGAAATAAGGAAACGAAAGACGCTGACGATCCTAAGTTACAGAAGATACAAGTTTTACACGGATTTTTACTGTTTGAGCTGTTCTTGGAATTCTGTAGTCAAGCGTCACGTAAACCTGTTGATAAAATAGTTCTATAGATTTTTACAATAAAATTGATTACGAATAACGTTTCTCGTATAATTTTGTGTTGTATAAAATACAAGGCTAGGATAACTTAACGCTATAAAAGGTACAGAACTATGAAATAGCGGTATTGCACGGGATTTTTGCAAAAGAAAAGGTGATGTAAAGTCTACACATTTTATATAAAACAGAAAAACAAAGGTTAAACGTTCTATAAATATACAATTCCAGAAAGCATACAATTTTACGGAATTTTTATAATCGAAGAAAAAAGGTAAGCCACATCCAAAAAATATGTCATAGACGGTTACAGTAGTTCCTTCAAATAATACTAAAATAAAGTAGTGACAATTTTGGGAATTTTACCCCTTGGGATGACGACACAATGTTGCGGAATTTTACGGGTTTTATCCAGATTTTTAGGATAAAAAAAGGTTACGTAAATTTGTATAATTAGATTTAAACAATTAATTTGGCCATATTTACTTAATACATTTAAAAATACAGGACTGCGAAATTTTGCAAAGTGTAGGTTTCGGGATTTTTAGCACCCGAAAAAAAATTTACGTTATATAGTAATAAAACGAGTTATTTTAATCAGTGGTATTTTATCAAATGATATTAAAGAAGCTACCAAATTTCACACATCTTGTACTATTTGGGTTCTCTTCGGGATTCTTACAAGTATTACACGGATTTTTACCCTTTGAAAAGTTCTTGGAATTTTGTAATCAAAATCGCCACATAAATCTGGGGGTAAAACAGTTCTATAAATTTCTCGTATAATTTTGGGCTATATAAAATAGAAGGCTAGGATAAATTAGCACTTTAAAAGGTAGTGAAATACAAAGTTACAGTATTGCAGGGGATTTTTGTAAAAGGAAAGGTTATGTAAAGTGTACACATTTTATATAAAACAGAAAAACAAAGGTTTAACGTTCTATAAATACACAATTCTAGAAAGCATACAATTTTACAGGTCAGATACTGTTTAATCTATTTTCGGGATTTTTGTAATCGAAGAAAAAAGATAAGCCATATTGAAACGGATGTCATAGGCGATTACAGTAGTTTCTTCAAAGAATATTAAAATAAAGTAGTGACAATTTTGGAAATTTTACCCGTTAGGATGACGACACAATGTTATGGAATTTTGCGCGTTTCATCCGAATTTTATTGATAAAAAAAGTTACGTAAATTTGTATGTTTAGATTTAAACAATTAATTTGGCCATATTTACTTAATACATTTAAAAATACAGGACTGCGAAATTTTCCAAAGTGTAGGTTTCGGGATTTTTACCACCAGAAAAAAAATTTAAGTTATATAGTAATAAAACGAGATATTTTAATCAGTGGTATTTTGTCAAATGGTATTAAAGAAGCTACGAAGTTTCACACATCTTGTACTATTTGGGTTCTCTTCGGGATTTTTACAGAAAGTTGTGTGTTTTTCTATAAACGAAAATGACAGAAATAGTTCATCGAGGAATACAGACACAGGATTTTTATTAACGCCGCAACTAGGTTCACTGTATTTTACAAGCATTACAAGGATTTCTTCTGTTTGAACTGTTCTTGAAATTTTGTAGTCAAAAGCGTCACGTAAATCTGCTAGTAAAATAGTTCTATAAATTTGTCATATAATTTTGTGCTATATAAAATAGAAGGATAGGATAAATTAGTGCTGCAAAAGGTAGTGAAATACAAAGTTACGGTATTAACGGGATTTTTGTAAAAGGAAAGGTTATGGAAAGTGTACATGTTCAATATAAAACAGAAAAACAAAGGTTTAACGTTCTATAAATATACAATTCCAGAAAGCGTACAATTTTACGGGTCAGATGCTGTTTAATCTATTTTCGGGATTTTTGTAATCGAAGAAAAGATAAGCCATATAAAAACGAATAAGTCATAGACGATTACAGTAGTTTCTTCAAAGAATACTAAAATAAAGTAGTGACAATTTTGGGAATTTTACCCGTTGGGATGACGACACAATGTTGCGGAATTTTACGCGTTTTATCCCGATTTTTATGATAAAAAAAGTTACGTAAATTTATATATTTAGATTTAAACACTTAATTTGCCCATATTTACTTAATAAATATAAAAATATTGAACTGCGGAATTTTGAAATATGCAGGTTTCGGGATTCTTACCACTAGAAAAAAAGATTACGTTATATAGTAATAAAACGAGTTATTGTAATCAACGGTATTTTGTCAAATGATATTAAAGAAGCTACGAAATTTCACACATCTTGTACGATTTGGGTTCTTTTCGGGATTTTTACAGAAAATTGTGTTTTTCTATAAAAGGAAAGGACAGAAATAGTTTGTCGAACAATATAGACACAGGATTTTTATTAACGCTACTACTAGGTTCTCTGTATTTTACCAATATTACACGGATTTTTGCCCTTTGAACTGTTCTTGGAATTTTGTAGTCAAAATCGTCACGTAAACCTGCTGGTAAAATAGTTCTACAAATTTCTCGTATAATTTTGTGCAATATAAAAGAGACGGTTAGGATAAATTAGCCCTACAAAAGGTAGTGAAATACCAAGTTACGGTATTGCACGGGACTTTTCTAAAAGAAAAGGTTATGTAAAGTCTACACATTCTATATAAAACAGAAAAACAAAGGTTTAACGTTATATAAATACACAATTCCAGAAAGCGTACAATTTTACGGATCAGGTACTGTTTAATCTATTTTCGTGATCTTTGTAATCGAAGAAAAAAGATAAGCCATATTGAAACGAATAATTCATAGACGGTTACAGTAGTTTATTCAAAGAATACTGTAACGAGACTAGCTAATTGTTTTTACAATGTTTATTTATATTCACTTAATTTTACACTTATTTATGAGTGGCTATGTACACTAATTTATTTTAAATATTTAATTATTTATTTTATAATCCACCAGCAACAAACATTTATTTATAATTCTATTTATGTATATTTATATTTAT
>JAHWXV010151809.1:0-15149 GCA_024586415.1 Phrixothrix hirtus
GGTCAAACATGAGGAAACTGCAAGTCATCCAAAATAAGTGCTTGCGCATAGCTACAGACGCTCCGTGGTTTATGCGGAATTCGCAAATCCACGAAGATCTTAGCATTCCCACCATCCAACAGTTTATTCATGAACAGGCCACTAAATAGTATTCTTTGTTTCAGGACAGCTCCAACCCCCTTATTGCCGGTCTAGAAGCCTACGTTGAAGATGCTGGAAGCCGTCTAAGATGGCCGATGGCGATTCTAAACCTCCACGAGTAGGAGGAGCCACAGGAAAGCTTGACTTCACCACTCCTTATAGTGGGCGAAGCCAATAACTTGTGGCTGCAAATACTTAAACTTCAGGGCCTGAAACGGTCGATTCAGGATGAAGGTGTTAAGTGGTTTGAATACTTCGGTGCACCGTCTACCAGGTTCATCGTTCATCGAAGAAGGACACTTCTCGTGAGTACGCGCTTGCATTAGCACCGAGAGCTCAAGCATACCCGTGCTCGAGTTAATACGAGAACCGAGATAATTTTATTATATTCAAAAAGCGCTTTGTTTATCGCAATGAACGCAAACTGTCCGCTTCAATTTAATTATAATGTAAACCGTTGTCGCAGAATTTGAAACTGCGGTATTTGTTCAGACATCCGTAACGGTGAAAAACCCCTGTTAATTTCCTGATCCTACAGAGCTTATTGCCGAAAGCTTCTGAGTTGTCTTTGTAGCGGGAAGTCACCGACAATAAAATTTAACTAGGACGCTAGCACCTCGAGTTGATTCTGTGATGTGCAAGCGTCGCTAGAACCCAACATCGACGCCGCCGTCGATCACCCCTGTGTTGTCCTTGTAGCGAGGGGCCGTCCGATGTCAGCGACTTGTCTTGATACTTTCTCTTGCTGAGTGGCATTTGTCGCGGACGGATTAAAGGATCATTGTCCGAACCAAATAAGTCATTTTACAAGCGTTGCACGTCCCCAAGCTACGTGATCACACTCGCACCTACAAAGAAATCGAATTTGTTGAGTAGAACTGCTTAAGTAACAGGCGAACATAAATAGTTCTACCGGACGTAAACGCTTTCTAGCGAAGTTACAAAGCACCGTTTCGCGTCTACTAAAGATTAACGTCACGTCGCGACGCCTCCTTTCACTCTGAAAGCTCTCGATTGTATCAAACCTAAATTGCATTTATTTATGATTATTAATCATTGACTCCTGTAAATTTGTATATAAAATCTGAAACAGTAATTTGAGTTATAAAACTTTTATTACTGTGAATAAATTTACTTTTGAAGGTTTTACATATCTTGTCATTTCCACCGAATATAATTATTGAATACCCAATTAATTGTATAGAGATCGTTTCGCATAAGAAGTCGCAACCTCTTTTGAGGGTCTCTACGTTTTAATACCGCTACAATTTTACTTTAATACGCTACAAGGGAGATCTTCCGCCACGGCTGGGACCTACTACTCCAGTCCTAAACCGATGAGCAAACCCGGCTGCGCAAACATAATTAATTTTTTTCGATCCCGTAACTCAAGGACCTCGCTTTTAACCATTACAATCATGCATTATAATTGTTGTTTACATACCTTAACAGCGTGCATAGAAGGACCTTTAAGACATGCCATGCTTTAAATGTTACTAGATGACGGCTTCAATAAATAAAAAACTTTATTTGCAACTTGTAAACAACAATTGCTCTCTACATGTTACCATTTGTAAAAATACCATGTATACCGTTTCAAATAAAAAGTTATTTTCATTTGATTTTAATGTTTAATCTTATTTTTCTTATTTTTAACTTAATTATGAAAGTTTAATAAAAAGTAGTGCATGATACATATGCATAATGCCTTTAAAGCACTTACAACGCTAAGGGCATGCCTCTATGCGATGTACCCTTACACCCGTTGCTCGTACTAAAATGCTAGCTTACCTTGCGTAATATACAATTTTTTTACATAAATACTATAATTTAACTATGTTGTGTTAATAAATAACCGATGACAGTTTTTAAATAAAGCTGAAGTGGATTAAAATTGCTACTTTAATGACAGTTGTCGAAAAATGTCGAGTTATGTAAATAAAAGTTGATAAACACGATCTTTGTTAATAAAGGCAATTTCTACTGTAAGACATTGATCCCTGCTCTTTACTTTAGAGCCATCTCGTACTTGTTAATGGTATTAAAACTTGATTTAAGACATCAATATTTACGTTGAGGGTCTAAAGAGTACGTAGTTTATTAAAAAGGAGTTCTTTTTGTTTATAAACGTTGCATTTATGAATATCATAAGTTTTTTAAGACGAAATCCACTATAGTTATACCGAACTAATATTGCGTTGTCCCATTTGATTTTTGTACGCGAAAACGCTATCTCCTACAGATTGATATTGAGGTTGCTGAAATTTACGGAAAAAAGTAATTTTAACCAAAACAAAATTCAGTATGGTTCAGATTTCAGAATAGATGCACAGGTTTAAATGAGGTAGTAAAGAGTTGAAGGCCAAAAATTTTACTGACATATTCAGATATTAAACATGTGGAAGGCTTACACTTCTCAAATAATGGATGAAATTACAAAAGCAGCTATAAACCTTATGAACCATTAAGTAGCACATTTTCTCCGGGGCGAATTTGTGGCATTATATTGCGTTGGGAAATGTTTTTTAGAAGATTATGGTGACTATGTAAAAGGCAATTTGAACGATGTACTTGCAAATGGTTAATTTACTTCTTCAATCTAATTAACTATTAAGCTTAATAAAATATTGTAATTGCTTGTTAGATAAGAATAACTTCACAAACTACTTTTTCAATATTAGTGAAGGTTTAAGTATATTAATATGTAATATAGATTTATTTCTACCATGTATGCATTTGTTGAGTGCACTATATTATACCTACTCATTTAATATCTGATGTGAAGTATTTACGATTAACTCAAGGATTGCAGATATAAATAAAGAGGTATATAATATATATCACATGTGCATTTATTAAAAAGATCCATATTTCAGTTTCCGGTTATTATTTTATAACTCTCCTTTGTGTTCTAGTTATCTCTACTACGTAAAACGTTAGTCATCTTTCTTGCATGGCTGAGTTTGATATATTGGAAATTTAATAAAATAGTTTTAGCCGCTTTCCTTTATTAAATTCCCTCTGAGTAGATATCTATCCTATTCATTTAAAATCCCTTATTATAACATCATTTAATGTAGAATATCTAGTGATTTAAATAAAGTACAAATTGTAATTAAATAAATGACATATGGATTAATTTTAGGTATGTTTTTGCTATTTTTCGATCTTTGAATAATTTTACCGAAAATTGAGGTTTTCGTTGAATTTGTAAAGATATTAAAGTATTGGGATAATCATCAATACATACTGAAAATTACTTTCATTCATTTCTTTATTTACACACCTAGATTTTTTTTTATTTCCTATATGTTGTATTAGCAGCATAGATTAAATTTAATCTAAAATTTTTATTTTAATATTAAGAAGATAAGCTAGTAAGGGAATTACTATTTTTTGATATTGTAGTGAACTACCGCTTTTGCTATTGCAGTAATTGCTATCAGCATTTAATTTGTATTCCAATTACATAGCATATATGAATATATATATAGGTATATATACTCAGTGATATGGCAATTGCAACACCTAGAAGGAGTAGGAATTTCTTAATTAAAGTCGGTAGATCTGTTGGGCTGGCACTAAGTAATAACTGTTTAACTTTGGAGATCAAGTGGTAATGTGATAGCATTATTGTTGTTCTTTTGTTAACGTGTTTTGTTTATTTGGTCATTCCTAGTGTAGGGCAACGAAGACATTACGGTCAATTACACGAATTTGACAGAGGTCATATAATTTGTTTGCGCGAAACTGGTTCTTCATTTGGGGAAATTGCTAATCGTGTAAATCTAAAACGGTCTACTGTACTGAAAATGTGTCATGCATGGTTTGAAGATGGTCAGCAATGTCGTAAAAGAGGAACCGGGGCTTCAAGAAGAATGAATGAGGGTCAAGATCGTTGCTTGAGACAACTGGCATTTAGAGAACGATTTCCCTCTACTTGGACAGTTATTTACCAATAATTTGATGAAGAAGGTCGCCTTGTAACTCTTAGAACAGTTTAGCCCCGAATCCGAAGTTTTGGATTAACATCATATCGTCCGCAACTTGTGGTTCCTTTGACTGCAGAATATTATCAGCAACGGTTACAACGGTAAAATAAATGATCTCATTGGAATCTTGAATGACGCCGTGTCGTCTTTAGTGACGAATCTGGATTTTGTTTAGGAATGCACTACGGTCGTATGAGAACCAGAAGAGGGCGACGGGGTGAACAACGGGATATTAAATTTACAGTTGAAAGGCACGTACATCGCCCTGTGGGTGTAATGGTTTTGGGTGCAATTACTTATGGCAACAGGTTTCTCTTGGTATTCATTCGAGGCGATATGACATCACAATTGCGGAGGTGGTTGGAACACATCTTCTGACATACCTACAAGAGTTCTAAGATCCATTATTCCAGCAAGATAATGCACGTCTACATGTAGCATGATTTTCCCTGAACTTTCTTGAGCAGGCCCAAAACCATCTTTTGCACTGGCCTCCAAGATTTCCTGACCCGTCTCCCATTGAACATGCATGGGACCTAATCGGTAAAAGGTTGCGAAATTTGCAACGTGTCATGGTCCTTTTCTGCATAGTGACAAATTATAAATTTAATTTAAAACTTTTAGCCTATCCGTTTGCTACGCCTATGAGCGAGCGCTTTCTTTTAATATACATAAGTTTATGTTCAAGCTCTGTATATTATAAATTCAAGTTAACTACAGCTTTTCGATTCATATCTTCAACGGTTATCCTGTAATTAATTAATGATTACATTTTTATATTACTCCGTCCTCTTTGATTTATTCTTCAAGGTTTTAGCAATACGAGCCTTCAAGGAATTAGTCCTGCGCGCTATCTAATCTTTTTCTACGCTCGATTTGAAAACAGCATTCGATTGTAAAACACGTTGTGTGTTACTGATGCTAATCAATTTGTGTTTTACTACCATTTTGTTTCGCTGCTTTAAGAAACCCATTTTTGGTTAAAATGGGGTGAGCTTTCGTACCTTGATTTGATAATAATTTAAGTAATTTTTGCCCTTTCTAAATTCATAGTTTTTTGGTCTACCCGATTTCTTCGTCGGCATACTATGTATCCTGACTACCGTCCTCGTGGTTGAATAGCTTATTGATGGTCAACCAACTAGTGGACTCGAATGGTTTATGCTCGATATACACTTCGAGCGATGCAATGCAACTGTTTTATGGATCCCTTTGAGTTCCAAGGAACTTTCCTTGCACTTCTACCTACGTGGATTCCCAGTTGTTCTTACTTTGAGCTCGACCTCCCGTATGATTTCCGGTCACTCCAGGACGCTGATCCCATAGCAGCCTAGCTACTTACCACCTACCATCATTAATGCTGAGATGGTCTGTCACAGCTTTTATTTCTATTAATTGTTGAATATATGTTTTACCTTTTTTTGATACTGTTGAACATTACTTACGTATAGCGCTTACTTTCGATTACTATAACCCCTATCAATAATTATACCTAGATAGATACACATTTTATTAGTTTCACAACATACGTTTTACTTAAGTTGCGATTAATAAGTTTCCTTGTCAGTATTTGTAAAACGAAGGACAATATCTGGTCAATTATTTACTGTGAGGGACCTAGCTACCGTTGTAAAAGAAACCTACTTATTGAATTTGTCTTTCTATGTTTGGTTACAACTAAATTGAAGAACACCGGTCTATTTAATTACTTTGGAAATACTTTACTTGGTTTAAACGTTTACTATTAATGTAAATGCTGGTCAAATCTGTCCACAGACTTATTCCGTTCTTTTCTTTAAGTTCATTTATTTGTCTATGATTAATTATACAAGATATCTGTAAACATAAATTTATATAATATTCATTACAGTACCTATGTTTTCGAATTATCGTAACCTTGTATTGGACAGCCGAAGTAAGTTATAAAAGAATTCCTATCGGTTGACACATGTTCTTAATTTTTAATGTTCTGCTTTGAATTTAGAGAACTCAATTTGTAACCATTTTTAAACTTTAAATATTTTTACCTTGTTGATTTATAATTTGTGTCTAATTAATGTAATTTCTCCGTTTTGCCTGTAAACAGTCAACAAACGGTTACTTTGTTAATGTTGCAACAGTACACCGACTTATTATTTCTTTATAGTTAGATTACTTTATTTAATAGGTTACCTGGTGTGATCAAAAAGTTATCTCACACCACTATTAATATTATGCTCTTTATGGTTTTTTGAATACGCCTTTAGCATATACAGGGTGCACCGTAAGTAGCTTTACTCCTTTTCAGGTCTTGTCTAGCAAGTTACTTATACATTTAAAGGCGTGACGCTCAAAAGTATTTCTTTCCTATCTCTGCGGTTCTATGTTGCTGATTAACTCCGTTATCTCAAGTTAATTCAACGACTCACCACCCTCTCTCCGATAAAGCTGTTCGAGCTGAGCCACCCTCTCTTTTACCACCTGAGTTACCCTTCGTTTCCTTTCCTATTCTTTCTATCCTTTGGCTATTTATTCTAGGACGAAGCTAGCTTACGTGACAAGCGTCCTCCTTTGACTATGGATGTCTTAAGACATGGGCTGCAACTTGCATGGGAGGCATTACACCAAGACGAGATAAACCACCTTATTCAATGAATGCCTCGGCATGTAAATGAATGTGTAAATCAGAGAGGCCGCACCACGCATTATTAATAATTATTATAAAATTTTGTTTAATTAATACAGATTTTCCTCCCAAATGTTAATAATTTATTACTATAACATAGGTGAGTATTCCTACCAAATCACATCTGGAAATTCTAACACACCCTTCTTGGCGTTAAAATTTCTATGTCACTGAGTATATGTTAATAATCTTTATTAAAAATGCAATAGCAAATGACCTCTGTAATCGTTTTCTCCATTTTACATTACTCATTTCTCATTACTCTGGTATATAAATTACATACTTCTAATTGGTAAAATTATAGTTGTGGATGGGATATGTCTACGTACATATATCATATGTGTATGTTAGAAGATGCAAGATTTTGACATATAATTGTTTAGTAAGTAGACAAGCCTCAAATTAATTCTGTTAGAAATGAAATTTCACTAGAGCTTATGCTGAAATGTAATTTTCTAAAGAGACAATGAGTTTCACTTAATATACTTTATTGATATATGTCCCAGTGTATGAGAAAGGTTTCATATTAGGAAATTTAGAAAATAATGATTACTGGTGATAATTTTTGCATGTCTGTAAACTAATATTTCTTTATAAGAATATCAGTTTTTCTCTATGGTGAGTACTTCCGCGCACACGTCGTATAAGAAACTAACTTCATATAGCAAATGAGCCAAAAGTGTTTCTTTGCAATTTTATCGACTGCCGGTCACGTAGAAATAAAATTATTCCCTATATTTCGTCATTTCACATAAAAATAAAGAGTTGTAACTAAAATTGAGAAGCTGGATATGTCCCGAAAAATTGAATTTGAAATTAATGACAAAAATGTAACAATATCAAGATTGCATAATTACGAACAACTTGTCCTTACAAAAATCCTAAATCTAAAAATTTACAGGCGTTCAGGCAGTTCACTGACTCCTTGGAGAGATAGCATAATGTGCTGTTATGAAAGTTTGTAACGTATTACCGACTTGCAAGTTTAATTGAAATGTTTTCTTTAATTATTAGATGTATATCACAATTAATCATTTAGTTACCTTCCATGTCACCAAACGTTAAAACTCGGGACACTACAGTACGTGTTCAACGAAAATAAATGGATTATGAAACTAATTTTAGAGAAATCCTATCAAACGAAAACCTTGAACGATCAGGAAGCTTTAGGTGCTTTCAAAATTGATTTGAATTTGACTAAATCACATTTGTATTTGAGGGAACTTACGAATGAAAAAACTGTTCTAAAAATTTCCAATGCCTATGCAATAGTGACGCTTTAATGGAATTTGTTAGATCAAAGTAGTATTTTATTATCCCACTCAATTTATAAAACGGGATTAAAATATTTGCATTTGTATAAGTGGCGGTGTCACGACTCGTATGGTCAAAATTAATATAAGCAAACACTTCCTGAACTTATTTCTGACGTTAATTTATTCATTACTTCCAATGTGACTGCCAGATTAGATGATGAAATAACTGGCAATGTTCCATGACTAAACACTGTTGCCTCGCCTGTGCGATTTTGTCAGCCTACTTTAATTGAATTTTCTAAGGAGACTACCGAAAAAACTAAAGCTATAGTAGATGACATTAAAAAAATTGATACTTTTCGGCTTTATACAATTCTTTCGGGCTTAACATCGGATATCAAGGACAAACCCTGAAATAAATATTTCGCGACTATGCTTTGGAAACTGCAAAGACCTACATCAATAATTATGATTGATATTATATGCCCCTTCAGCTCCTAAATTACTTATATATGGAAAGGGTCATAGATTATTTTGTTGGGTTACCCAGCCGACGATTTTCAAAAGATGCTCAAGTATCTCGTAATAAGGATTATAAAAGATTTAAGTTACATAAAGCAAGAAAATGTTTCAGATCTGCAACAAATTAACATGTATTCACGTGCTACTGTACAAATCAGATCCATGCATCATAAGTATATATAAGAAAAACACAAGGAAAGAATCCATGGGATATAGATGAAACATTGATTCCTTTTAAACTGAATAAAGTTGCCGCTAAATCTATATAAAGATAATTAATGTATTTTTATTTCTAGAAATAACTTTCATTTCAAAATCTATTAATAATTTCATTGATAAGTTTATATGATTCTTAACTTCGGTTTAATTACCAAATGGTTACTAATAATAATTATAATTATGAATTATATAGGTACAAATTATTAATTACGTAAAAGTCAATATTTAAATTCATTTTTAGCACGAGAGCCAGTGTTCAACTACTAATTATTTTATCAAAGCTAAAAATTTGTCGCTGATGATTTAATATTAATTATGTATACGTTATTTATTATATTATTTAGATAAAGTATGTGATACTGACAGTTGAAAGTGCCCATCAGGCGAAAATAAAGGTTTTACGGTAGTGCGACAGAGAGAACGTTATACGTGTACATGAGTGCGGGAGAGTGTATATTAAGACTTCCTGACTTCATGGTTCCTCAAACAGACTAGAGGTAACCATTAGGTTCACTTAGGTTGGTCCTTTTGATCTACACATATATCTATATAAGTGTAAAACCATCATTTACACGACACCTACTGTTTCAGTTGCCGTTTGGTTCTACACCGTGCTTTGAAATAATTTGAATAATTCAGGAATAATTCAAAACGTTAGTCATTAAATTTATTCAGATTATGTTCTCTTTCAAACTTGTTTTAATACTTTACGCAGTCATCATGCATTAAAAACCTTTAAAACAAATTAATCGACGATTGTCACTACTGGTTACTCTATACTGTACTAGCAACCAAGGACTCCCAATATATACTCACGTAAAAATATTACTTTTGGCTTGCCAACACTTTGTAGTGTTTGAATCGCTTGGTTTCTTACACACTTTCTCTATACAATTTAATAAGAAACCTTTACAAGTTTCAACTAAATTAGGTAATGCTTCCTTTCAAATGTTATTTTAACATTTTGTGCAGTCATCATTCGCCAAAAATAGAAGAATCGACGATTGTCCTACTAGATACTCTTGCTAGAAAGCAACCACCGCAAGGAGGGACTCTCAATGTTCACTCTCTTTCGCTCGCATGCTCTTGTATAATTTTCTCTATGTCGTAAAACTTTTATTTTTGTTTGACTTCTTGCACACTTTATCTAATATGTTTATTTGTAGATTTTTCAAATTTATGCTCATTTTCTTTGGAAATAATTATTAGCTACAAACGTTGTTATAGTACCAATTACACAATTAAGCTAATTGACGGTAAAATACTTTGATGATATTTTGTTCTTAATAGTATAATAGATAACCCATGCAAATTTCAATTTATTCAAGTTATGCTTCCTTTCTAACATTATTTTAAAACTTTGCGCAGTTATCATGCGCCAAAAATCTTTGGAACAGAAAAATTATGCCATTTATTGTTACTATGTACTATGGTAGCAACCATCGAGCACACGCCCTTAAGGCTCCGCTACACTAGATTAGGCAACCAAAATGTAATAATCAAACATTATCAATTTTTAAAAGTTGCAATTAAAATTTTTAAAAAATAATTCTAGAGTGACTTGTAGGATAGTATGAATTTATAAGTAATAGTTTTAACGGCATATTATAATTAATTACGGAAGCGTAACATTTAAAATACGGTATTTAGTACCTTTTCAATATTACGCTTCAGTAATTAAAAAAAATGTGGATAAAACTATTGTTCATAGATTCATACTATTGCACAGGTCACTCCGGAATTATTTTTTAAAAGTTTTAATTACAACTATTAAAAATTAGTAATATTTGATTATTGCATTTTAGGTTGCCTAATTTAGTGTAGATGGCACTTAATATACACTATATGTCGTACTCATGCACTCGTATAATTTTTTCTCTCAGTCGCACTCCTGTAAAACATCTATTTTCGCCTGGCGAACAGCTTCTATCGTCGGAACCGCCTTGTTTCTTACATAATTTCTCTAAATAGTTTATTAAACAACCTATACAAGTTTCAGACTTGACAAAACACCTTAAAAAATAACCTACACAGAACAACTTTGGTATCGCCTGGCAGGTACTTACAACCAATAAAGCGCCTGGCACCCCTTTTTAACATTTAGTAGTATTTCCAATGAAACATATTAAAATTTGAAGTTTTCGACTGCACGTTACTTGCAACGTTCGAAAATTTAAGAGTTGATGACACAACGGAGGTAGGTTTATAAGGTCGATAATTTCTTATTTAATTAATATTAAATCATTGACCTACAATATTTTAGCTTTGTTAAAACGCATTAGTCGGATTGGCCACTAGCTCTCTATCATTATATTATGTACGCATGGCATAATTAATTTGAAAAAAAAGGTAAAACACATTATTATTAAATAATATATTTAAACATGAATTTTATATAAATTTATAATGATCTTTTCAAAATGTTAGATTAAATTTGTATCTATATTAGCTCGATTGGAAATAATTCGCAATAACACGGTGGTGATCTCAGTACAATTTTATTTTGTATTCAAGCTATTTTATTTGGAATATATAATTTATACTCTTCTTTGAGTTGATAAATTAAATTAGGAAACTCCGTTAGTACCTTTTGTCGTCAAATTCAATATTTTTCCATTTAAACGAACCCTGCATATTTTTTACTTTGGCGATGACGTAGAAATTGACTTTAATTTACAGCTATGATAAGTAGCACTATCTATGATAATGACAGCATTCTCTGGTCACTTTCATCCAGCACTTTCTAAACTATTCTTGAAAAATCGCCGCATTAATTTCTTTTTGATAATCTGTAGGTTTTCTACTTTCAAAAATAAATATAGCATTATCGTCAAAACAAGATTCACTTCCTATATTGGGAATTATTAATACTCTGCCCTATCCTGAAGGATTGTTCTAACCAGTTGATAATCATTGTACAAATGCCAGTCTTCTAAAAGTGCAGTAGGTCAATCGTAAGGAGTAATGATGTTGGATTAAGAATTTAAAAAATAGGGGGATAGTGTACAGTCTTGAACAGAATTTTTTTTGTTTAAGCTATATTAGCTGTTAAAGGTAACGATTTCGTAAATATCTTTGAAGTAATAACATCTTTAGGCTTGATTAATTATATTGAATTACAAATTTTTTTGGATATAACTATAATAATTAGGTATACCTAATAATATGTTTAAATAAATAAGTTAGTGTTACTTACAATGTTTTAACTTTGCATCGGTCATTTTAGTGATATCAAATATCGTTTAATTTTTAAAAACATATCTGGTCAATTAAATGATTAAATAAATAAGTCAGAGAGTTTTGAAATAATAGTCAATGGTTAAAAAGATTTTTGGACATCACGATTAAAACAGTGTATTAATTTCGAAAGAAACGTGGTAAACAAGCAAATCTTATGCAAAATTATTTTAAGGTATTTTAAAATGTTTAAATTATATATGAAAGATCCCTCTACTGATGATTTATGTTATTAAGTAATTTCATCATTTTCGGCATTGTAAATAAGTTTCTTTTTGTGAGATCGGGGAGTTAGTTCATTGATAATTTTATAATTTTTGTAATTGATCTGATTATATATAATTTTTAATGTATTTATGAAAAGTGTTTATATATATTTATTATAATTGTATATATTTGAGGTATGTAGAATATTGAAATTAATATTGGGTTCAAAAGTTGTCTGCTATCTGAAAAATGCCGGAAAAACTCGAGATGGAATCGTTTAATTGTTCACTACTGTCCTTAAAATGCTCGTGGAATCTGGATTTAAATTATCTGTTAGTAACTCCCACCTAATATGTATGGAGGTCCTTTCAAAGGCAACTTTGGCATATTAATACTACGACTAAGTATGCATTGACTTAAAATACTTATTAGGTTAGATGGCAAAATAAAAGCTATTTTAATGTTCTGTTTTTAGAACTGAAGATATTTCATGGGAATACTCTGAAAGTCGGTGTAGTCTGTTATGGTAGGTGTAAGTAGAGCATTTTTTCTAAAGAAATGTTTATTTTTAATTTTGTTATAGGTTCTGTTAATTACATTAATAGGTACATTATTTTCTCTGGAAATTTGGAAAATAGTGCCCTTTTCTTTTTGAAAATCTGTATCTGTCGTTCATGTGTTGAAAAGTCGATGAAAATAATTGAAATGTACTGAAAGCTTATATATTTCAGGGATGAAGGATTTGAAGTATAATTTGTAATTTGTTTGACGTGACTTACAACAACATATGAGGAGTTAGATTTATTGGTATAATCTTGATGGTTAAGTCTAAGTAATTTATTGAATTATTTACTGGTATTTCATATGTAAGCTTGATGTCTGTATTTAAAGTGTTAATAAAAGTTGGTGGTACCTTGTAACAAAGCTATAATATCATAAATATACCTGTAGAAAATATAAATTAGTTTTTGAAGATTGGACTGTTTTTTAGTTTATTTTGCTTAGGTTAACTAAGAATAAATTTGCCAGTATAGGTGAGATCACTCATACCACCAGGAGACTTTTGTCGTTGCTCTAGATATTATTATTAAACTTGAAGTAATTTTTTGTGCAACAATGCTTTATTAATATAATGAAACGTCCAGGAATGTTGTCTAAATTTGAATCGCTTAATAGACAGTTGACAATTTGTATGGCTTCGTTGCATGGTACAGATGTAAAAAGGCCTTTTATGTCAAGCGAAAATAGGATAGCATTGTTGTGTGTAATGTGTTTACATTTTATTAATTAGGCCAAGGGTATTATTTATGTTGTAGATATCTTTAGTTTTTGTAAAATCGTGTAAAGGGTTAGACTACCATGAAGGTAAAGGTTTGGTCGAGGCATTTACAAATGATTTCAAGGCGACCCGGTTAAAGTTGTTTTGGAGAGAAATCTATAGATTGTAGGGTTTTGTGTATTTGAAGAGAATAACTTTAAATAATTAACATCTAGCCCGTCAAACAAAACCGATTTACTGACCAGAAAACTAGTCGTTATTTACAAACACGGATTTTTGACCAGAAATTACCCCATTTCCCACAATGCGCGCCGGCCGCATAAAACTGTTACCTTTTACAACTTAACGTTCTTATTTACATTCAATAAAAATCTTAAAGATTCTTCTTTAAATGAAGATTATAAAAAAATCAAAACAGGTATCAAACTTTTTATTACCAGTTACTAGGAATAACTAGAAGTACTAAGCATGTATTCTGATATAGTTATCTTACTTCTGTGCTGTTTGTCTTGGTTTCTATTGAAACTATTAATTATTCCAGTATATATCATACTAGAAACAACGCAGAATGAAAAATAATGGTGCTCGTAAAACCAAATTCTATACTGGGAAACAAAAAAGTCGATTCAATAGAAAGAGATATGCGAGTGACACAAAATTGTATAGATATTGCAAGGAATTGAAATACGCGTATTACAATAGTTTTGTATTTCGTAAAATATTTCAAAATCTTGAAGTATCAACCGATTTTTAATATGTACGAGGAATAAGATTACGGCAAAAATTAATTCTAGAAACAAACCCTTGTTGGTAGACGTATATAAGCCATGCACTGGATCAGTTTCGATAGCGGGATTTTTATACAGGGCTATTACTGAGTAATGACGTTCTTGAATGTCTCAAATAGGCCACCCAATTTACACTTTCATAGGTTGCTATTCCAATACAAAAACATATATACCTGATATGTGATATTTCCAACTGTAAATAATTAAGTTGCAATATTTAAACTACTACGAGTGTAATGAACTACTAGTAAAATTGGTATTCACCTTGGTTAAAGAAAATTTTTTAGTAAAGCACAAAATATCAGGATATAAAATAAAAACGAAATTAACTGGAAAAAATCAATAAATATGTTAATTATCTATTTAATAAACACCTAATATAAATTTTGCTCAAAATGTTGACCTCTTACTGTTACGCGGGCTGGAGTTAAGTTTAAAAACGATAGTTGTACACGACGTAATGTTTCTGGTGTTAGTGAACTACACGATTCTGTAATCCTTTCCTTTAAATCATCAAAATTAGTAAGCGGAGTTAAAAACACATGATGTTTTAGCACACCCCAAAGGAAAAAATCTAAAGGACTGATATCGGGACTTCGTGCCCCTTTCAGTTTTTGCACTAGCATTACATGGTATGCATGAAATTTATTTGCACGTAAAATTTTACATACTGGAGATTGGCTTATTTCAAGATTTCTAGCAATCGAATTATGACTTATGTGGGGATCTTCCGTTACACTACTGATAACTGCTATTTCATTCTGCTCACTTGTGGCAATTCTTTGTCTAGGTCTTTTAGTAGGAGGCCAATTTTCTTTTAACTGAGTTTCAAGTCTGCGAAAA
>JAHWXV010151812.1:0-11693 GCA_024586415.1 Phrixothrix hirtus
AGTCTCAAAATCAAGTCGGGCAAAACAAAGTATGCAGGTACGTACAGAAAAATTAAGAATAGGTGGCGTATCTGTCACACATGAAAATTAAAAATTCAAATTAAATACAACTTAACAATTGTTTGACAATTAACGTGGGAAAAGCAAAAGTTTCAAAAATTAATATAGCATAATTATATGGCCAACCAAAAAGGGGCTATAAAAAATCATATTTAAAAATATTATAGCAATATGTTGGTACTTTAATAAGAAATAAACAGGAAATACCTGTAGAATTTTTGCCAAATTGAAAGAGAGCATGGAACAACCTTATATGGATTCAGGGAAGACTTTACTATGATTTCTTATGTTGGGTGAAAAGGAAAAGTGACTGTACTTCTCTCTATCATGTACGATAGGGTATGTGAGATGATTCTGATATTGGAAAATTATAAATCATTTCATACTATAATATTAACAAAGGAAAAATCGATGCATTCGATGAAAAATGTGCTAAAAGTTCTTCCGGTCGTCGAACACGTAGATGGCTAATGATCATATTTTTTCGCATTGCAATGTAACTCCTACATTCTTCATCAATGTTTTAGAGACAAGTCAAGAATTGAAGACAAATCTATTTTCACTAAGGAATTAGCAAAACAGCTTGTGGATGGTCAGCTAAAGTGGCGATTGGAAAATAAATATGTCATCCATGAACTGTGCATGAGAATACACTGAATTTTAGTAATTGAGGGGGGAAAACAAAGAGAAGATGAAAATGTAATCATGCCAGAGAAAAGAAAAATTTGCTATTTATATCCTGGCAAGAAGAGGAGAATGACAAAGTATCCATGTGTCCATTATAGAAAGCCTACTTGTTTGCAGTGTACTAAGCAGCTGTTTCCTGTGCTCCGAAAAAATTATAAATTTTGATGATTGCTGGGAAGTAGCTTCTATTTTTAATTTCTCTTACCTATATGAAATACAGTATAGAGGAAGTATTGTTTTCGCCCAAAATTTTCGATGTCGAAATTTTAGTCGAAATACACTTTTTCGGTCCCCTGAGTCTGAAAATCATGTTTTTAAAAATTGTTCTGTCTGTGTGTGTGTGTGAACAGAATATCTCGAAAACGAAAAGTCATAGATAAACGAAATTTTATATTTGGGTTTGTATCCATCCTCGCATTTGACTGCAACAGTTTTACTAAAATCCAATAACCGGAAGTGCCACTTTACTGTTTTTTGGTTTTTCACGATTTTTTCGAAATCAGCTAACGATTTCTTTAAAATTTATCTCTTAAACATTCAATACCCTCTCATATAATTAAGATGGTTTCTCAGAAAAATGGTCATAAAACGAGTAACCGGAAGTACTCTTACTATTAACTGTGAATAAAATAACTATGTCACTGTCCTAGATAAATAAAAATTTATAGTTGAGGTCCTAAGTACCTTTGTATACTAAATTAAGAATTTGGTTAAAATCCAATAACCGAAAGTACAACTTTATTTCTGTTACTTTTAGGTATTTTTGGTTTTTTGCGATTTTCTCGAAATTTGCTCTGATTTTTTTAAAACTTATTGCATTTCTTAGCCATTCAATGAGCTTCTATATAGTTTAGGTTATTTCTCAGAAGCATTTCTGTAAATTGAGTAACCGGAAGTATCTTCACTGTTAACCCTAAATAAAATAACTATGAAATTAAAAGTCCTAGTTGAATGAAAATTTATATTTGTAGTCATAACTGCCTTTGAATACCAAATCGAGAATTTGGCCAAAATCTAATAACCGGAAGTTCCACTTTATTTCTGTTATTTTTAGATATTTTCCGAATTCTCTGTTTTCACGGGCTGAAACGATTTTTTTTTAAACTTAATATATTTCTTAGCTACCTAATTTAGTTTTATATTAACCATGGAGTTTCTCTAATAAATTTTTGAAAATCGAGTAACCAGAAGTATTTAGAGTATTAGTTATGAATGACATATCTCAAAAACAAATCATATGAAAATGAAAAACCATATTTAAGTTTTTTATCTTCTGTGCATGAGATGGCAAGAATTTAGTTAAAATCTAATGACTGGAAGTGCTACTTTGTTCTTGATACTTTTAAGTTTTTTGCGATTTTTTCGAAAACGTCTTTAACAATTTTTTTAAAACTTGCTACGGTTCTTGTCTTTGATATGCTTTTACATGAACTTTGCGGTTTTGCTGAGAAAATACAATGAAGTGAGTTATCAGAGAAAATCTCTGCAGTTAAGCAGGGTATTGTGTGTCCAATAACTTGGATGGGTTGCCGTTAGAATTATCATTCTCAAAATAAACGTAAATAATATTTTAATCATTTGTGGACATTTGCATATTTGTATATCTATGTACATAAGAGAAAGTCGTGTGTTGTTTCACACCAAATTTTTTTCTTATTATTTTATTACATTTCCTTTAGTTGTTTTATTATTAACATTTTATATAAGGTAATTTTTTTTGTACTGTGGAAATGTGCATTTTATTTAATGAATGCAAATTTAATGTATAAAAAGATATAATTTGCCATCACAATTTAAACAATTTTTTTCCCAATTACAATCACCATTTGAAACTCAAATAATGTTTACGTTTATGCTAAGAACTTGCATGATCATTATCAGTTTTGTTTCAAGAAAATTTTGGATCATATTTCTGTTATTATGCTAGGTGCAATAGTCTCAGATAATGCATCTCCATTTATATCTCAACTGTGTAACATCTCCGGTTGGGGGTTTAAATCACTGAATTTACTAATGGAAAATTCTGCTTTGCTTCTAAATAAACGTAGCACCTTATTTTAAATTACAACTGTGTACAAAATTAAAGCCTGTTTGATCCTCATTAATTTGTGTAAAATATTACTGCAATCAAATTATGATCAATTTGTATGAAACTTATTTACTATTTTGATTTTGAATTATTTCCACAAAATTTAAATTATACAAGGGCTATTTTTTTCAAGTTGCATTGAGCTAACAGAAACATATGGGAGTGTTCACTTTTAATATACATAATAATTACTTATACATCTAAATTATTTCTCAACATAGTTGCCGCCACTATTGAGGCACTATTCCATTGTTGTACTGTGTTGCCGCCTGGTATTTCAATCAATCTTGCACACTGGTTTTCAGCTTGTCGTTTGAGCTAAACTGCTTCTTTCCCAACCACGCTTCCACTCAGGAGAACAAATGGATATTTCTTCATGCCAAATTCAGGCTGTAGGGCAAGTGGTTGAATATTTCCCATCCGAAATTCTGAAGTTCCTTTGTATGTACTGCGGTATGAGGCCGCGCATTGTCATGAAGGACATTGCCTGATGATAATATTCCTCTCCCTTTGTTTTGTATTGTTCTCTGTAAATGTTTCAGAGTTTCATAGTATGTTGCTGCAGTAATTGTGGTCCCAGGATCCATGAACTCCACTAACAAAATTCTTTTACAGTTGCAAAACTCAGTAACCAAATTTGAATTTCTTTGGTTTGTTGGGCGAGTATGTATCCATCCATTGTTTGATTGCTCTTTTGTTTCAGTGTTCGCAAAGTTAACTCACGTTTCATCTCCTGTAATGGTCTTACTCAAAATAGATTCTCCTTCCACACTATAATGCTGCAAAAATGTTAGGGCACAACTCATTTGCTGTTGCTTGTGAACATATATTTTAAGGCCCACCAAGCACAAAATTTCTGATAGCCGAGTTTTACTGTAACAATACTGTAAAGAGCTGACTGAGAAATTTGAGCAAAATCAAGAGAAAGTTCAGAAATTCTTAATCATCAGCGTTCACAAATCACTGTTCAATTTTTGAATAACATTGTTTGTTGCTACAGACTTCCTTCCCATACTCTCTTCATCATAGACATTAGTTCGTCCTTCTTGAAAACGCCTACACCATTTTCTCATAGCACTATTACTCAACGTCTCCCCATACTACAACACAATTCTCGATGAATTTCTGCCATGGTATTGCCGTTTGTTTGTAGAAAACGAATCTTGCTTTTAGTGGAATGTTCAATTGTAGTAGTGACGATAAAACAACAATTACTTCAAAACTGTGACACATAAGATCTAACTTGTTTGGAGGTTATGACAGGTAGATAAGAAAACAATACCGCTTAATAATGAAAATCGAGTTTCCATTGCTAACCTAATGGAACTTGAAAAAAAGCCCTCTCGTACATAACACATTTGATTGCAATTATTAATAATATTAGGACATTTATCAAAATACAATTTAGTTTTAAAACAGTGATGATTTCAACTTTCAATACATTAACACAAAGATTGTTTATAAATTTTGTGTAAAATTTAACATCGTAATATGATGTTTTATATTATAAAACGGCTTAAAACATTGTAGAACATTTTTAAAACTGAAACTTATTTAAAATGTTTTCTTTTTCAAAAAATCAGATTTATATTAAGTAAAAACTAGTTTTTATTGTAATGTGCATAATTAATACAACTAGAAATTTTAAGGAAAGTTTTTATTTTTAAACTGTAATTACCTATTTAATACATATATGGATATTTAATAATTAGCTGACATGTGTGAAATCGCATATGTCATTCTGTTGCTAGACTTAAAGTCAGTCAGCCAGTCTCATAAGGTTAGATACAGACCAAGTCAAAAGCAGAGGCAGACTGAAAACTGTAATTGCAATTATTTCGAAAACTGTGCTTGGTCTATAAACTGCATACTGAGATGTATCTGTTGTTAACATAATGCACTTATTTTTGAGACACCCTGTACATATGACATATGACACTGAAAAAATTAAATAAGCATTATAGTAAGAACTCACAGAAATTAAGTCAGGCAATCTTGCACTTTTACTAAATCAATGTTTACCAGAGTTCAAGAGCACTTTTGAATATTGAAGAAATGCATTGGAAATAAATCAGAGCTTATGGAATTAACAGGCTTCACCTAGAAACACCATAACATTTATTGACTTAGGAGAATCCTCTGTGTGTGCTATTTCGGTTCATCCAAATGTCAGTAGTCTAATTTATTCGCTTGGCCACAAAATAAAATGTGGCCTCTTTGAAAAAGATGTATAGAACAGAAGAATCTAATTCTACCATTTTGCAGCTTTTACATTGGCAATTTTATGGGCATTTGAAAGCCTTTGCACAATTGGAGTATGGTATTGGCTTTAATCGTAAATTCAAATGGAGAGTTCTGTCAAATATTTTTGAGTATGCTAATTCCCAGTTTGAATATAAGAAATGACTTTTTGTGTTGCTTAGGTATTGTTTCTTGCATGTGTATAACATGCTGTTCTATTCTAACACTTCTAAAACATCCACTGTTCACCTTATAGTAATTTGCAATACACTTGTGTCTTATAAGCTCAAATGTTTGAGATAGACTAAAGCTTCACCTGTACTGCAATAATTTCAATATCGGATTATTTGTCAGGAAGCATACTGGGTCAATACTACCATGGCAAGTTTACAAGATAGGATTTGAAACTGTATTTATTATTATCTCTTAAACAGTGTATTTTAGAAAAAAAACTTATAAGAAAATTTTATTGTACTTTCATGAATCTAACCAATTTGGAAGATCCTTGCTGTATGAGAAATTTTTCCTTATTACTGATGGTTACCAATAGACTTCCATCCACACTGCAATCTGCTTTCTTTTAAATATAATTGCACAGCTATATTTTAGCTAAAATAGAAAAAAATTATATTAACAACTTCAGAATTACTTAACTTGAGTGGTAACATTTTTATGCAAAATGCCATATGATTTTAATTAAAATAAAATTTAGATGGGAAAAATTAATAAAATAGTTAATAAACATTTAGTATTTCATAATTCAGTGGACAATGGTCTCCACATTAGTTTTGATTTGATACCTTTGCAATATAATGTAGCATAGTAATTTAATTTTAAAAAATGGAAGTTCAGAAATTTTATAGTGAAAGTTCATATTATTAAGGATTTTTTAAAAAATTAAAATTGTATTCTATGTAAATATATGATAATATTTTTAGTGCCCTATGGGACATAGAAACTGGTCAACAAGTAGGCTCATTTTTGGGTCATACCGGTGATGTGATGTCACTATCGCTTTCTCCAGATATGCGTACTTTTGTATCAGGCGCTTGTGATGCTTCTGCAAAATTGTGGGATATCAGAGATGGAGGTTGCAAACAAACATTTCCTGGACACGAATCTGATATCAACGCTGTTACAGTAAGTGTTTAAATTACTTTCATACAGGATTAATTGTCTTTATGTGTCATTTAGTTCTTTCCAAATGGTCATGCATTTGCAACAGGCAGCGACGACGCCACTTGCAGACTATTTGATATACGTGCCGACCAAGAATTAGCAATGTATAGTCATGATAACATCATTTGCGGTATCACCAGTGTCGCCTTTAGCAAATCTGGCCGACTTTTACTTGCAGGCTATGATGATTTTAATTGCAATGTCTGGGATTCTATGAAAACCGAACGAGCAGGTATAATGTTTTATCTTAAAATTTATAATTTTTATTTAGGCATAGCTACTTTAAACTATAGGGTGATCAAAAGTTCTGCACATTAAAGTAAATTTTAGATAAATTTTCTAAAAGAGGTAGATTTGTTTATTCTAATGTTGCTGATGAATTTGAGTGTAATATTCACATTTTATTATTTCTAATAATTCAACGTTAACCAAAATCATCTAGTGTTTTGCACGAGTTGACTAGGTGAAAATATTGCGTTGGTGTGTGCAACGAGTTTTAGAAGTTAGGTTGAATGTGACTGAAACTAATGTAATTTTGTCGGACAAAGGTTTTTGTCACATTAAATCATGGAAATAAAAATTAATTTCAGTAAACAAAAGATTTATGCATAACAGATCTACTTGAACTATATTATTTAATAAATATCCTATTTTAAGTTAACAACTAAAAATGTTAGTGTAAAACTTTAATAAATAACAACGGATAAAGATAGGAATGACATTTCATTAACCATATTTAATTAAAAAATAAATATATTTATCTAAAAATATTAAGTAATCACTACATGTTAACCAAATTGAACAAGAATTTATGTAACTAATAAACTGAGATTTTTAAGTGGACATAAATGGGCTATTCAATGCAGAGCTCTGAACCATAATCATGATACTAATTTTATAGATACTGATTTATGCATTTTTGAATACATCTATTATAAAATCAACTTCTATTAGAAATCAGATGACATACAATTACCCTTATTGTATAATTTTAAAGCACTGATTTGAACTAATGTTTCTACACTTAAATCATGCTAGCTATTTGCAAAGCATAAACAAAAGGTACAAATGTGTTCACAATCATCAAGCAGTTAATAACACAATAAAACAACGAAAATTGTTAACCGATAAAATTAATGTTTTGAAGTCCTTTAACATTTTTAAAACTTGGAAAAACACATAATATTAAAAATTTTGAATCCTTGTTGCTAATAAAAATAGAATTATACCGTAATTCAAGTAAATATCATTTATACAGTCGACTGTTACTATAGCAAACACAGTTATAACGAGTTTTCATTTATAGCAAGAAATTATCAATGTCCCCTGAACTTCCTATTACAATTTCTATAAAATAATCTCTTTATAACGAACTGTACTCAATTAAGCAAAGAAAAATGAACGACATCCGTACTTTTCTCGATAAGTTTTTGCGAAGTTGAATGTTACCGGATGGATTCATCTGAAAATGTAGATATATATATATATGAATTTCAGTTTGATGCCCTGTAGACAAAACAACACTGAAGATTGTTGACTCATTTTAGGAAGTTTATCCTATTTTTCTAAAATTGTTATAGGGAGGTTATTCCGCTTTTTATTTATTTGTGCCATTTATATGTGCAGCCCATATCAAAGCAGATTTTATGATTAATCTAAATTAGCATCCCATTTTATTAACGTTTTGTTCTGAAGATGCAGCTGAAAAATTTAAAATATAATCATAAACTTATAAATTACAATTAGGGATCTTGAAACTAACACGTCTGTAAAAAGAAGTTCATATTTTATTTGATACATCATACGGATTTCTATAAATGTGCAAACGTGGTGTACTTATGATTTTTAGAAGTAAGATAAACATTTCTTAGAAGTTATTTTTTCTGTTAATTACATTTTATGGTTCTGTTATGATTTATCTAAATTCAATGGCATTTTTTAGAAGTTTATAGGTACACATACGTACATAATTTCAAAGAATTCAATTTAGAAACATTAGAATTCGATTTCCATACAAGTTATGGATTAAATATTCAAAATTAATAACAATAGATTTAGTTTTGATGGAAATAAGCAAATAAATTTACATGTTAAAGCAATAAAAATATCCGGGGCCATGAGAAATCGATAATAATTGCCAATTGATAAGATTCAAATACTATGGAAGTTTTAATTATTAAATGGCACTGCCTCCTTCAATAGCTTGTAAGATTATGACATGTGTTATTTAAGAAGCTGCTATTATGTTTATGTGTACCTTAATTATCTATTGGTTACTGTAAAGTATTTTGGATTCGGACTATATAAGCAAATCACAAAATTTTTATTATATTAATACTAACTTGTTTCCATGATATCATTTATGTTGAAGGTAAAGGAATCAATGATTCAAAATATCAAATACATGCATTGAATAGCCCTAAAAGATAAAAATTTGTGAGATTTACTGCATTTTTTTTGATCTGCATAACTTTTTGTCAGAACTGAAATGTACAGGATGGCAGTTTGCATGTTTTTATAGCTAAACACAATAGCTATAGGACATGAAAAAACATGATACATTTTTGTCATAACATCAATATTTTGGTTTTATTGTGAAATTAGAACAAAGTTATTTTTGGAAAAAGAAGAGAAGGAGATGGTCTTTTTAGAATGCAAATTTATTCATTCATTGCCTTTTATAACACAAAGTTGTTTTTTTTTAAATATAAGCGATGGTTGGTTATAACTTACAGTTTTTTCTTCTTTTCAATGATATACAATAAATAACTAGATGATAATAACTGGTGTTATTTTACTTAATACCTACATAATGACATTCCAAACTTGCACATAAAATTAAATTGCTAAAATTATTCATTGCATGTTTAAAATCCACAAAACGGAACTAAATAAAAACGAGTTTTTAAATAGGGATATGTTTCTAAAATGTAAATGTGGCCATATTTGTTGAGACATAAATGTGAGCAGCTGCCATTTATATTCAGTATTCTAAAAATTAATTATGACAAGGTACATGCTTCTAGCCATGTTTGGTAATTATTCAAAAGTTTTATGAAAATCAATGTCCTTTTGTGAAAACTCCACTTCGTGAATTTTATGGTCCACATAATCAACCTGCTGTGTTTTCTATTCAACAAATAATTAAAAAATTTGAAGATTTTACTTTTCATGATAGTAAACCACCAAAATAAGACATCAAAATGCAAGAAGTGAAAAAAATATTGAAGCTGCTAGCATTCTCTGATATTTCACAAATGATAACTGGGCGTATTTTGCGTCAAGACTTGAATTTACACCCTTATAAGATTGTGTTAACTCAAAAACTAAAACCACTTAACCATATTAGTTGATGTGTTTGCTGGTAGGACTTTGGAGCGGTTTGAAACTGATCCTAATTTTGGTAAAAAAATTATCTTTTCAGATGCTCACTTTTGGTGTGAGAATAATTCACAGGAAATTCATGAGAGGTATTTGCACTTGCAAAAGATCACCATTTGGTGTGGTTTATGGCATCGTGGTATCATTGAACTATATTTATTTGAAAATGAAGTAGGGCAAGCAATTTTAGTGAATGGTGAGCTAGATAGAGAAATGTTGACAGCTTTCTTATGGCCAAAATTGAATGCACTTTCAACAAGATAGTGTGACATGCCACACTGCTAACCTTACTCTCTATTAACCTATTACAACAAAAATTTATTGAATTGATAATTTCAAAAAATATACCAGTTAACTGACCATCAAGAAGCTGCAATTTAACACCCCCAGACTACTTTTTATGCGGTTATTTAAAATAACTTGTTTATGAATAAACTAGAAAGATGCATTGAAACTGAACATCCAACGCAGCATTGTGTTATTAGTGTTATTCAAAATATAAATGTCATACATTGGGCTCAAAATAAAAAATAATTGTGGTTTAAACTCAAACAGTTTTTGTTTTATTATATCGTTTTTATTGAAAAACCTTTTATAAGTAAAAGTTCTAATTGTATAAATAAATGTAATTTTGATCTGTTTTAACTATTACCAGATTTTCAAAAAATAAGAATCGGGTTTGGTTGTATTCTTATAAATATTTATTTATATAACAGTAAAAATTAAATATTCCCTTGATACTTGTATGTGAGCAGTTGCAACAATTAGTCTGTCAAATTGTTTTTCAGTTTTATTTATATCTACACTAATCTCATTTCTACCAATGGAAATAATCATTCCATTCTGTATACTTGTATAGTTCGGGTAGCTTGCTAGTTTCTAAGTGATATAATGTTATACAACATATCCTTCACTGTCCTTTCATTTTTAAAAAATATCTAATTTTGGAGCATGTTATGTCATTCGCTTCATATTTTTTTCAGGCAGGCATATAGATTTGTGTAAAGACATTTGTTGTTAAATTATAGTGTCATTTTTAATCATCTTATTGCTAAGTAAAAATAAATTATGAAAACTATCGGGAACATATTTCAATTGCCATCTAAAAAGGTGATAACCTCATAAATCTATTTTTGAGAGATTCATTGAAAATTTTATCAGTTGCGGATCATTTAGCAACTCATGACCAATAAATTACAGTATTGAAGATGCTGAAAAAACTGCCGTCAATGTAACTGGAGTTATAGTTGCATATACTTCAATTTCAATTTGTCAAATTGAAGCTTTATTTGAAATTTCAAGATACAGTAACAGACACGATAATCCGGATCAATTAAAACCACGTCAATTCAAAGTATCAAAATATCCAGATTACTGGAACCTAAATAAACCTTACTTAAAATACATAAAAATACATAAATAAATTAGCAAAATATATAATAGTATGTACATTTAAATGTTTATATGTATGAGATACGTACATATTGCTATGTTTTATTTTTAATTTGAAATTCTTTTTATTTGAAGTGACAGCTACGCCACCTATAATATAAATAGCTTTTCTGTAAGTACCGTCGTACTTGGTTTTGCCCGATTAAATTTTGAGACTCTATAAAAAAATCAAACACTCAGGGTAACACCTTCTTACCAACTCTTTGCTTTGATGTTCTCAGCAGCCCCTGCTGGTGCACTGCTACAATCCTATAAAGATTTAATCAAAACTACCTTTGGTTTTCATTATTTAAGCAACGATTCTGACTATTTCAAATGTAATTTTATTACCTAAGGAATTTTATTTTTTTCTCAAATTAAATGATATTGTATTTTTTTTAACTTAACTGCACCCTAAACTAACATTTTGGCCAAAAGTTAATTTTAAAAGTGTCTTACGTTTTTCCAGTATCCCTTGCTCGCTTTCTTAAGATGCCCAATGCGTCTTGACACTTCTTTTTTTCGCTGCGTTGGCGAAATTCTCACTCTTCTTCCACCAATCCACTTGCTTCTACTATTTTTGCGGTTTTTCCAGCCTTATTTACTCTTCTTTACTGGTATTTCG
>JAHWXV010151815.1:0-14310 GCA_024586415.1 Phrixothrix hirtus
GACTGTTTGACCTTCAAGAGATACAAATTACATGTATGAATGACCTTGAAGGGTACAAATATTGTAAAATTTACCCCCCTATGAAAATACATGGGGTTTTGTGCTAGAACTCTCATTGTATATCTACTCATTCCGTATAAGTGGAAATAATGATCTATGATAAACACCCTCTATCCCGTTGTGAGTACCATTGCCAGCACATTAACGACAAATTACACTATTACATCCGCAATGCTTGCCACAGAATTACCCAAGAGCTTTTCGCATGACACGCCTGTACGTCAGACAGATGCAAATAAACTCTAGACACCAACAATTTGTGAAGCTCCATATTCGACACAAAATTGAGAAACACAAAATATAGAACGATTTCTAACGAAGATTTACGAGAAAGCAATAATTAATGTATCATTGTAGTTTTAAGGTTTCGCATTTCCCAAAATACTATGAATTAACTTTTATAGCCAATGTTATATTGAGAAATATGTACAAATTAGTAAATACTCTACGATACAATATTACTTTACATTTAATTCAAATTGATTTCTCAATCACGGAAGAACTGACAGCAATTTGATATGAGGATCATGCTGTAATAATCTGATTCTCGCATTCTAGTGGAGTTATAGCGCTTTAACCCTACCATTTAAAATGGTAAACTTTATTTGGGTAATTTGCAAATAAACATATCAAACTATTTAGATAGTTTTGTGAAAGCACCGAGTTACTGTGACTATTTGGGTTGTCTTTATTAACGCAATGAAACTCGACAAGACTGAGTTTTGAACCAAGACTTTCTACGAATACAAAAAAAGGTTTACAACAAGAGGAATGCATAGTAAGTTTACTGACGACATCTAAAGACACTTGACCTTGACAAAGCACAATATTCAATTAGTATACTGCATTCAAAAGGAGACGGTAGTCATTAAAAGCGAATCCCACACCAGCACACAGTAAAATGCAGTTACCACAGAAAACATCACTGCTGTAAAAAAATTAGTGAAAGAAAATCGACGAATAACATATAGTCGGGTTACTGCCATAACCAGATAAGTTACATTTACTAGTTCTGACTAAATGCAATTTAAAGGTTTAATAAGTCAGAGGTTTTACCAGGAAGTATAAGAAAGTAAAATTAAGTATCTTAGTACGAGATATATTTAACAAATATTGTAAATGTGTAACCTAAATTTTACATTGGAACCAAAAATAAATATAAAAATTCTGCATTTATCTGGTTCTTGCTGAACTATTAATTCTTAGAGTGTAACCTAAACATCATTTTGACTTACATTGATATCATTAACATCAATAGAGGGCTCTGGCACAGTATCTTTGATATTCTTCGTACAAGGTAGTGAAACATAATAATAATGGAGTTCTTCAGATATAACTTTTTTCTTTAGTAATTTTAGAAAATCTTACTTCTTTGCACACTTATTGGTCTAAGCTTAGAGTATGTCTTCATGATTTTTAGTGTAGACAGTTTAGGTGGACGACCTTTTACCTTTTCCGCATACTTTTACATCCATATATTCAGAAGTATAATCGTAACGGTACTCAATTATAATCAGTTTACATTTGGTGAACTTGAAATATTTTACTTTTAATCAATTCACCTTGTTTCCAGTGATGTCCTTTGACTTCTTTTTGATAAGTGTTTTTGACAATTCTTCCAAATTAAGGAAATCGGGAAATTTTAGTTCTCTTACATTAAAAGGCTTTTTCTTTGATCGAATTGTTCTCGCCTTTCGAATAATTGTCAGCCATTCATGTATTGAAAAAACTTGTACATACTTTTGAGCTTGTTTTATTGCACTATCCATATTGTCTACCACCATATATGAATACCCTCTTTCAAGAAATTTTTTTTGATGACGTTAATGTGAGAGATCGCTTGAACTAAAAAATAAGTAGTGCACAGATGTTCTTATTTAGGTTTTGGACGGCACATGGATCCGAGAAAAGTCTAACTTCTGAAACAGACATTCGAAGCTGCTTGAAGTAATTGAATAAGCAAATTCAATATCTTGACTCCCGCTCCTTCTAATCAACTCATCCCACAGATAACAGTATGCATTATTTGGTGGGACTAATTCGTAGATGATTAAGTTGTATGCACATATATTTCTACTGTAATATATCGCTAATTGGAATTTGCAAAACCCACCGTAAATCTAATGTACAACATAGAAATGATTTATATTTAGAAGATATCACTTTTTGCATTACTTGAACATCGTACAAATCATTCTTTCCCTTAATATCATTTTGGTATCTTTTACCAATTCAAATTTCTTTTCAATCCTGGACGATCCATACTGAACATATATTTGACGCTGGTCCTTCTTTGGTTTAAAGAAGGATAGATTGGATTTCCGACAAAATATTCTCCTATGAGATAGGATCGCTGCCACCTTCTGTGCAAACCCTTTCATATAAAGAGAACATTTTCGCAATATTTAACTTAGAGTCTAAGTACACTCTCTTTGAACGTTTCCTTGTGTAATGGGGATTCCATCACATGGAAAGGTTCAATGTGCTGTTTGACCCTATCAACAGAAACTTGACTTGTTTTGTTATGAAATTTCCCTCCGCCCCCTTTTGTCGCATTCTGTGTATAACCCTCCTTCTCTTTTATTTTAAAAGCAAGTTTGACAACTTCTTTGATTACTCAGAGGGTTCTCTAAAGGAAATTCCTGTATACCCTCACATTTGTTGTTTTAATGACCTCATTGGCGATAGTTTCTGACTTGCTGCTATGAAAATCACTTTTCCATCAGCTTTTCTTATAATTTCTAGAAAATATTTTTTTAAATCAAATTTAGGATGCTTTCTTCCAGTATCAGTCTTGTTGCGCCGTTTAGGTGTGTGACTTTCCACACTCTTTAAGAGAAAATACTTCCTCCGTTTGAAATCAAAATTCCAATAGTTTTTGCAGATTTCAGTCTGTTTTCCCTCTGATACCTTTTCTGTACATTTGAACTTACATTTTGAGCAATCGACATCTTTAGGTTTCTTATTTTCAATTATTTTGCATTTAGAAATCTCTTTTTCCATTGACTTGCATCAGATTTTGCCCATCTACTTCGCCTTTTTGAATTAATATTCACCGTATTTTGCTGGTTATTGAGATACTTCATAGTAAGCGTTTTCTAGATTAAACATACAATTTTACTAGTGTTTTCTAATTTACCTTTCACTGTAACTTACCGTCCTTAGTGAATTCTCCTAAGCTTAACAATTCTGAACTGGAAAGAGTGCACTCTGCATCATTATCAGAATTATTAGAATCTTCAAAAAGTCTTATCGAATTTTCAGCTGGAATAAATATCCAATTTAAGCTTTTAGTGAAAGGGAAAAAATACCTAACTGTTAACGTTGTATCTTGAAACTGATCGGCAAAATCGTTGTTTTCACTACAAACAATTGCCTATAATTCTATGGTATTATTAGGTCAGTTTTGATAGGAAGCTGCTTTTATTTATCATGCATTTTTTTCCAATTTCAAAATTATTGGAGGCATCCACTTGAGCTGTAACCGAAAAATTTCCATGATATCTATTATCTTGGATATTCTTGTCACTAACGACTAAGTTATTTAATGTAGCGCAGGTGGGTGGTGATTTGCGACATACTGATTGTGTTATAATAAGAATACGCACATAAAAAATAATTTCTACTACAAAATTATGAAGACACATTTATTGCAATTTTTACATACGTACTCCATCTTTTGTATATTCAACAAATTTTTATAAAAAATTGAAATTCATCTGTATTGGTAAAGCGAGCTAAATAATTTAATTACACTTTCGTGAACGAAAATAAATAAAAGTATTTTCTAATTTCTATGTATATAATTTATGCGCTCAACTATATTAACATCTATTAGTTTTAATTTATAACATAACTTTGTCAGGCAATCTACCTATTAAACGGTTCCATTAATAATCATTACTAGCATGTGTATTATGCAAATTTAACTTACCTATGTGTGTGCCATTTTCCTCTAATGCCATATTTACCATGCGAAGACACCCGTCAGACATACTTGTAATTTGTTTTCCCAATTAATAACTCAATAATAGTTTCATAAAGAACACTATACATACAGTAATTAGGCACAATATAATTTGAATTTCTAGGTTAACAGCCTTATTTTGTAAATACCCTTTGGGAATGAGATTGTCATGTAAAGATGTTAACTTGTAACGAATCTTTAATGAAATCGTATTTTGTAACTGAATCGTTAAGATTTAATTCTTCAACTACAATAATCGATGTTTTTAACTCCAATAGTAACAAACAAGTAATATTTTCACACTAATTGCTAAAAATTTGGACTAATATGTGTGTCCTTAACGTAACCACAACGTTTGTGTCAACATTCGTGAGCTAATAAGTACTAATATTGAAGGCAAATTAATTGTGCATGCGTTAAAGCGGAAACGATATAATTTCCTAAAGATATCGGTTGGTATATTAAAAGGACTGCTAGAATCTCACAACTGGCAAAGCAAACGCCTGTTTTCATTTCTGAAGTACAAAAATACGAAGTGTTACAAACGTGGGAACCTATTGAATTTATTTGTATCACGCTCTTTGTTGTTGTGCCTCCATTTACTAAATTAAAATGCATTTTGAAGCTAATAAATCACTAATAGCGTTATTTTTAACTTCACTACTCAATTATCATTTATTTAAAATCAAAATTGAAAACGTCAAGTATAAATTCTGTCGGTGTAACGACATTAACGACGGCTTTTAAGATAACGTTACTAAACGACTATGTCTAACCCCACAGTCGTAATATAACTACATCGTTACGAGTTAAAAATTAAGAAAAGTCGTTACGGAACGATGACCAGCGCTAAATGACACCGTTATGAGTTACAAAATACAGGTGTAAGTCAATTAGAACAAGATAACTGTCATTTGTAAATTTGCTGTAAAATATATTCAAGTGGTAGGTATACAACTAAAATAAGATAACAGTCACTTATCATTTATTATACGTGAATATAAAACAGTTATACACCCAAAACCACCTAATTATCTTTAAGTAGAAAACAAATTTACAATTATTCTGAATTTCTACAACCAGAATAAGTTAAGTAGCAATTATTTTGTTTTAATCACAATAAATCAACACAACTCTCTACATATAACAGAAAGAAGCAAATAATTTTTAGCAAGAATTTCAAAAGCGTTTGCATACACAAAGTGAAGTTAACTTATTTTACTGTATTCATATATCCATTTTGGGCATACTACATAACTGGCTTCTTTTGGCTGAACATTCGTTGTATATTCTTGATACTATATAATGGATTTATCTCAAAATCGCCAAAATTGAATTTATCTTTTTTTGGCAGTAACTAAGCGGTATTATGAAATATAGACAAGCCTAGGTATTTGATCCGCGTCAATGCAAACAACATTATGCGTCTTATTAAGTGAACAAACGCTGGATTGAGTGGTTTGTTATGGCATCACAATAATGCGTTATCCCACATTGAGGCTAATGCAACTGAGATTTTTGCCACCTTAACAGTTAAAATTTTGCCACAACCCCGTCTTCACATGATATGGCTCCATCCGATTTTTCCTATTTCCATATATTAAGAAACACTTGCTTTTTCTCGGGTGAAGAAGCAATTGCAGCTTATGAGGGTGAGATAATGTAGATATCAAAAGAAGAGTTGTGTGAAGTTTTTCATAATGGTATATGCACAAGAAAAATATATAGTAGCTAAGTGGTTTACCTCGAAAAACTGAAGTAAAAGGTAAGTTTAACAAGCTACCAGTTTCCGAGTATACCGATAATTACAATATAACCCTGGTAACAACGCAAAAGGATTTTATTAATTTTATTTTGATGTATCAATGCTTTCTTAGATATGAGGATATTATAGTGATGTTTTTCAGAGTTTATAATGACCATAACATATGAAATGAGGAAACAAAGCGATCCCCGAAAAACTATATCCTGAAAATTCTAGCTATAATGGATTTTGGTGGGGAGGAGCTAAAAGCTTATTAAATCTGCCGCTAGTTTTGAAATTTATTTATTATTGGCAATATTTAAAAATTATAGTGGCATTTTGAATTATCGTTAAAATTTATATTAGAAAAGCGCACATTTTCATGTGTTATTACGTAATATGTGTATACAAAAATGTTGACAAGTAAATGTGTAACACAAAGGTTGTCATATGAGCGAATCACTTAAAAGTTTGAGATGGTTTCGTATACATCTAATATAGGCAGTGGTAAACTTCCTACAAAACATTTAACCTCTTAATAAAGTAAACGAACCATTTGGATGAATAATTTGTTAAATATTTTGATTAAAAACAAAACTCAATTATTACAAGGCTAACTTTATATTTTGCTTGCTTAGAAGCTATTTATATGTATTTATGCTAAAAATCCGCTAAATTGTAACAACCTGTGCCTAACCAAATTTTTCAGATGAATTACTAATAAATATATTTCGCAGTGAAGTTTGATCCAAAGTGTAAAACAAAAACTGAAACAAATGGGACCTTACATGCTGAACGGATTTGAGTGTGCGCCGCGACGCTCTTAGAGTTTATAAGAGTTGAACAGATAGTAACTATCGCAGTAATACGCTCGCCGGTGTGCGGTTTATTTAAATAACGAACAAAGTTTGTAAAGTTTTCGTAGTCGAAAAGAACACGCGTTTTTATTAACATTAATTGCAACGAAATACTTTTTAGACTTGTATTTAAGTTCTGTGATCTGTGGCCGGTAAAAAGGTAAGTAAACAATTTCTTACAACTATTTGGAGAAGTGTGCGTGGATTAAGAATTTTTGCTAAATTTTGTTTATAAGCTCGTTAAAAAGTTTTAGATAAATTTAGAGTTTTAAAAGCAGCTGAATAAAATATGTAAGGAGTTACAAAAGTTAAATAAAACGAAAATAATTTAAAATTATTGTAAATTCTATCTTTTAGCTAATTCTTATTTTAATTAAATACAATCCCTAAAAACAGAATTATTTAAGCAAACCAAATATGTTTGTAAAATAATTTATATTATTTCCTACCCTATCTAAGAATAATTAGAAAAACCTTGACAATAATTTGAACAACAGTCATTTAGATATCTTGACAGCATAACATTCTAGGCTTGAAATGACCGATTCAACATGAAATAGAAGCATTTAATTGTTGTTTATACATTTCATATATAAAACGTACAATATGTTCAGGGAAAATAGTATGTTATAGCCGAAAACGAAGACACACTTTAAACGAGTAGGGTACCTTTTGCGAGGTAAGGTTTCCATCCAAAATTTAAGTACATACTTCACGATTGGTCAACCTAAACTCTACTGTAACATGTTTTGTAATTTAATTTACAGTAACAAATACTTTTAACATTAGGATACAATTAATAAGGTTAAATGTTAAACTTGTCCTTTTGAACTAAAAATTATACAAAAACAAATTGGTTTGATATTTATGATTTCGTTACCTACATCAAACGTACTGGAAAATAAACAGGATAGGTGCTATATTTTCTTTAGGTATAAGCATTGCAAGTTAATTAGAACATTTAGCCGGTCAAAGTAAATATTAAACTAGTGAAGTTCCAGGAAAACGTGGCATCCATACTTTGAACTAGAAAATTGTTTAAAAGTTATATTTCAAGTTGAAAGTAATTTAAATAAGTTCTCATATATTTACCGTAACTAATTTCGTATCAAAAATTCTTTCTACATATTTCGAAAATTTAATGTGGTCATGAATTAAAATAAATTGTATCTTCTTTAAATCCTTTTAGTTCTTAGACCCCAAGTAATTCTTTGCCATTAATAAAATTTTGTTTAAGGTGGAAGTTTTACAAATTTTGTAAAAGGTTATACCTAGGAAAGGTGTTGTAAATAAACCATCTTTGGATGGTTAAAGGTCATACACACTGATTCGCCTTATCACCGTTCTATTAAGAAAACCGGTCAAATTTAGATTAAACAAAGTTCAAGTATTTGATATTAATATGTTAAACATACTAGGAAGACATTATAATTTATGCAAAGCGATAAATCTGAATTTATGTACCTATGCTAGGTTGTACAAGTTGTTATGAGGGTATTATTCGCTTGTGTATGTTGATGCAGCCAATTATGGGGTGGTAGCAAAAAAATTTATAAATTAATCTTTCAATTCTTGTTATGCTAGTAATTTTAGCAACACCCTAGCATTTTTTTTTGCTAAAAGTATTTTATGATAACTTGTTTATAATATTCTTCTTAAGCGAATGGTGTTCTGGAATGCAAATCCGACTTAAGAAACTAATTATAAGCCCGCTTCTAAAGGATATTAGAAATTCTAGGAAAAGATTTGTAAATAATGATTTTGAGTTTAGTTAGAGTATATAAACGTTTTAGTCGTATATTAAGTTTATAGAAGTAGAAAAATGTAATTCGAGTTGTACAAATGTCTGTATTGTAGTTGCTTAAGTAGTTTAAAAAATTGTATTAATTTAATTTTATTATTTACTATTCACAACTCCTTTATTAGTTGAAATTTAATAGCATTAAATGTCGCAAATAAATGTAAATGAATTAAAAAAATTAAAAATTAGCTTTTAGGCACGTTATTCAAAAAAAGGGGGACATTAAGCAACCAAACGCTATAGATCTACTCCTATACAGGATAATGCTTGAGTTTACTTCAATTTGTTTTTTACATTTAAAACAATTAAAGAATTTTAAATATTTCTTATACATAAAAGATGTTCCAAATCAAAATTTTTGATGAAGTACCTTTAAGGAAAAACCGATTTATCATTTGAGCTCTTCCCCGATTAGGAAGACTGCAATGATAGCATGTAATCTTAAGGCCTCTTCGTGTCAGCACTGTTCGATAATTTAAAAACGCCTTGAAGATGCAGAAACTAATAACTGCATGGTTTTATTACTGAAAAAAGGTTAGGGTTTATTTCAGTACTTATTATAGACGCTACGGAAGTTACAGGTGGTTTAGACATTTACTGCTCCTTTGTAATGCTCCTTGATATTCCAATATTATCAAATCACCCAGTATACTAGATTATTATACAACAATCTTGTTTAATAACTTACGCATTTATTTATCTTAACCATCGATAGCACGAATTAATTTTTTTTCTGTAACTTGGAACCAAAGATATTTTTTCATAGCGAATATGATGAATTAGGCATTATTGGCTGAGAAATAAAATAGATCAATGCTTCACTATGCCTTTTTAAAAAAGAACACATTCCTTCCCAATTATGTGAATCATGATTAGTTTAGTAATCTACAAAAAAAAACAATTAAACCATATTTATACGATGACTTCAACGAATGTCAACTTCTGGTGTGAAAATCTTTGAATACAAACATAAATGTATTCTTCGCTTTTCAAATTTTACTTTGGATTGTCCACGACATTTAATATTTTTTACAACGTTCTCTACTGCAGTCTATACTAGCCAATTTGAAAATTGATCTAATTGAATATATTGGTTTGATACTGATAACTCTGGTATAGAACTTCTTAGTCCACCCAATTTGCTATTGTTCGGAAATTCTATTTTAGCAAAGCTGTCCTGCAAGAGAAGCTTTAAATGCCAATAACGGAATAGCTTCTTCATTTTTGTCAGCTAGTTTTTTATTCTTCGTCCAGTTGCCATGGATTGGTTTCTACTAAACTAAGCGTATGATAGGGCATTCTGCTCGTACTTTTGATTTTGATAGGGTATGTCGCTAATAATGGGTCTTGTAGACATACACACCTATAGGGCGAATGCATTTCCTAACAATGTCAAGACATGTAATATCTTTTTTTTGATTTTTCAAGCGATAAAACCTATTTACTTTGACAACTAGGTCCGATCCCCAATAATCAGAAATCATATAATACAATTTTATTATCACACTACTTCACAGCGTATAGATCAGTTTGTTCAACATTTACAGTATTTCTTTTTATCTGTTTCTCAGTTGGGCCTCTATTACGCGTGAAACTATTTACGCGTATTGTAGCTACTGAAAGAACTTCCTTTTTACGGGGCATGCGACCGAATGTACGCTAGCAAAGTAATTCCCATAATAAATTTTATTGTGTTTTTCAGCTCTAACTGATCTGCTTATCTGAATTACAAAATTACTTGCAGCTCCAAAATCTTGTTTGTTTTGAAATTCTATGTAACCTGCAAGTACCGACATTTTATATGACCATTTGTGAGGTTTTTCAGCATTATATGTTTTGAGAGACCTTTGTTCTATGAAAACACGCCGTCTGTTCAAGTTCTATTTGAAGACAAGCTTTACGAATTAGACCAATTATTGTTAAAATTGTATCAATACTTCATATTACACGAACTTGAGAATGGTAGCAGCAAAAACATATAACTAGTCACCAATTTTTTGTAAAATATGCTACTTAATCTTTTATCAAGTAAGCTATTGGGATGCGACTCCCATAAATGGCACCTAATACATTTGAAGATCCTTATTATTCTCTAATTTGTTATGTTCCTCAGGGAACTTCTCCAAATTAGCGTAATTTTATTGATTTAGTTACGCCACTGGCAATTATGTAGATATTGTTAGGTGCATTTGTAAATAATTGAACGTTTGTCGTATATTTCTTTAGTTCGAAGATGATAGGTCCCCCCGTCTGATTAGACTGATAATACGACACGATATACGGGACGCCGCGTTTGTTGTGGGTATTCAAAAATTTCTGTGTTCGTTACATAACAGTTGTTGCTTATTAAGCTTAATTATTTTCTTCATTTTTCTTTTATTTGTTCTGCGCCTGTGTTTTTTTAACGGGGTAAGTTTTAATTCGTTCCTTCCGTTGCTACGATTAATTTTGAGTTTTATTTCATTTAGCAAGTGTCCTGGGATTACGCTGTTATGATCATCTTCCTTCCAGGACTTGAGACTTGATCTGAGGTCACCGGGTGATGGTTAATTGTTCTGGGAGCTTCAATTGGAGTTTCTCAACTCTCTTAGTGGAGGAGAAGCTGTGTGGCGCCGAATCCTTGGTACGAGCCATGAACGCTGTCATCGTCAACGGCCCACTCCAGACGTATGCATAAAATATTTATTTTAAAAACAATTAAACGCTTCTCGCAATCACTTCCGAAATATTGGTTGTAAGAAAATAGGCATTGCTTTCGACGCGCGCCGAATGTTTTTCCCTACACTAATTAAATAGAAGGATTGCTACTGAAGACCATGTCAATTATGAATCAACTTAACGTGTCGCGCAGCTATTGTCCTAAAATATAGAACTTTTATTTATTTAAACTAAGATAACTCGCAATTTTCGAGGTCATCAACCATTGAGTATTATACCAATTGGACTAAAACTTAATTCATTGTGCTTTTCTATTGAATATTATATATTATATTATCTGTAAGAACCGCGAATAAGCGCAGATTTACTTACAATTGGAGTTTTCAGTACTTAAATATCTATAGTTTCAATATCTATGGACCATAAATATATAAATATTATGTTTATTTTGTGAAAGGCATTTTAGGCCATTCGCGAACATTGTAATCAAAATACATTACTGTTTTAAGCGATGTTGAAGGAAGATTCTGTATTGGTACCAGTAGTTAATCTTGACTTGCTTATCAGTCCCATTTATTTAGCTTTAGCTTTGCTGTTACGAATACTTAAATAAGAAATATTTCATATTAGGGATGCTTAGGTGATTGAAATGCATTGTGTAGTGAAACTAATGCGAAATTTAATAGTTCATAGGTTAATCAACTCAACTGTTTCAGATTACTTTATCAACTTCATTAATTTGTAGTCATAAATAAACTTTTCAACGGGAAAACGGTAACATTGCCTCTTTTATTTATAACTAGGATAAATTACCAGTGCCGTAGAGTATTTCATTTGGCTCACGTTATAACTTTTCTCGCTCGCCTGCAAATACGTAACGTGTCCCGACACCCTAGTTACAATACCTTCGCAATTTATTTTGATACATACTAAGTATACTAAGTATACAGAATGTTCCACAAGGACGTACACATTTTCAATCGACATTATTTTAGCTTCAAGGTCAATTTGTTGTTTTCACCTTTCGCCATTTGGTTGGAAACTTCGTCATCTAATATATTTGACGTGGGTGACGACCCTTCCCTGTACTCCACGTATATGACATTGAAGAGGGCAAGGCGCCCTTAAACCGGTATACCTGACTTTATTTACGTACAGGAATATTCTCTCCGCCTATTTTGTAATTTAGCATCAGCAACAGCTACGCTTAATCAATCTACGACCACCAACTTAGACAGCAACCCGGCCGCACAACGTTTCTGCCCTTTGTTTCATATGAGCCTTGACCTATCTTCGCTGCGACCTTACTACTGTATTTTGGCAGTTCTGAACGTAGCAAGTTCCTCGCGGTCGTGCACCAGACGGCCAGAAATATATACGAGGTCCTTGAACACATTATAAACATAGCTCCATATTTTTATGCAATAAGTCAACAAATATTTAATTTAACATACACAAGTGCTCTTTATCATTTGCCATTTACCTATAAATTTCATGATTAGCCAACACTTAAAGCTATTAACAATTGCAATCATGAATTTAATGTTGGTCGCCCTATACCATATTTATTCAACATTTCTAGAATATTCCATAATTTGAAAATTGCATAACTTACAAATTACGAATGTATAGTGTAAACATTAAACATCACCTAGTATAAATTAGAAATGAAGTTAGTTTCCTTCCTATTAGTGGCAAGTTTTGTAATTTTCAGATTTTCCGTGACATTGATCATTAACTATTAAATATACTCACTGTATTAAATAACTTGTGTTAGAACTTTATATTTCGAGTTTAACAGTTGCTATTGTTTTATTTAACAGTTAAACATTTAATATACCGAAAGAAAGAATACTTTTGTTAATTCGAATAAAATTGCTTACTTCATATTAAGATAATTACATTCGATTTACTAATCAACAGAATATTTGGAAGAAGAACTATCGAACCCTTTATTTATACTTACACATTAAACCAAATCAATTATTTCGATTTATTGCAAAACAATATTCAACCCGCTCTTAATAACTTACCAATTTCTGAAACTAATACCTGCTGGTTTTAGCAAAGCTGTTACAGTGCGGCAATATCTAAATGAACAATTTCCAAACAGATGGATTGGAACTCATCCTGAAATATCTTGGCCGGCAACATCACTAAAGTTGCCGCCCCTAGACTTTTCTCTGTGGGAGCATATTAGAAAAATTGTTTACTTAGACACATTTCAAAATATTGAAGAATTAGAAAATTCTGTATTAGTTGAATTTAATGGTATTACACTTAAACCCTTGGAAAATGCGCTTGATGCAACAACGAGGCGAACCTACTTGTTTCAGAAAATAACACTTCACTCGTTGAACATCGTTTATTTTAATGTGTGTATTTTGTAAGAGAAAATTGGTAATCTAACAATATTGAAGTATTTAGAATTGTTCTGTAGGTTCTTTTCTGTTAATAGTAATACTAAAAATTGTCCACTAAAGACAGCTTACGTTCACTTAATCTTAATCTAAATGAGCTATTTAATTTTCTTTTTTTAATACCATACCAAATACAGTTAGTAAGTTTTAACCCTTGGAAGAAAAATAGCAAACTCAAATTTATTTTAAAACTGAGTCGAATTTTTAAATATTATACAGGATTAATCAAAATTTTGTGTTGGTTAGAGAAAATTGCTCAATATCCAACCTAGGCCCGGTAATTCTATTTACGTATAAACTTACCTATAACGTTATCTGCGGTATATCTCCTTGTAACTGCTACTTTTGAGTATTTTCATTTATGTTTAATAAATATCTGCCAGATATGCCAGATAAATTATTATAGGAGTGTTTTGGTGGTTAATTGATATCTTTGAGATATGATGGTAAGGATGTTTGTCAGCTTACCGTATTTTAATGGTGCATCAATGTTTATAAAGTACAGTTTGCAGTAATTAATATGGATAATGGTTTGAAAGAATTGTTCAATATTGTTAATTATGATGAAGAATAGTTGTATAATATAGTTTTTAGACAGACTAACAATATTGGACAACGCATAAATAATTTTAAAAAGTGGAACGACAACGGATATATATCTAGGTATACGAGGGTTACCTTTTATATTGTTACAAATGACCATTAGATGTCGGTAGTGTAATAAGTTATTGCCATATTCGTAAAATTTGACATTTTGTATTGTAAATTCCGTGGCGGCTTAGAAATTGACAGAGTAGTTTGTT
>JAHWXV010151843.1:0-10171 GCA_024586415.1 Phrixothrix hirtus
TATATATATATATATATAGTTTTGAAACTGAAATTTAATACTCGTAAATGCATAGAACAGTACATTCATTGTCCGAACATAAAGGGGTTTATCCCTCTGGCTAATTATCAATAGTAAAGTCGGGAACAGTTTTCTTACCTACAAATTCTAAGACCTAATAATTGTGCAATACAGTAATCTATTTTAACTTGCTCACACTGCCAAACCAGGTAATCGTCAAGGCTGAACGTTTCATAATTAAAAATTTTGATTAAAAGGATCCATAAGGCGAATATTTTAACTCTAAGCATCCATTCAGAGGTCAGATAACTCTTGTCTAGATCGCAATTCTACATGCTCATTTATAAAAGAATATTTACAAGTTGAAAACTATGAGTACTTCAGTTTGCTACAAGGAATGAATGGATCTTTTCGACTTTTCAGTGATCTCTTAAATAGATAAAATTTTATATAAGTTTTGCAGACTCCATTTTAGACTCAAGTTCCATAATAAATTAATGTTTTTAATATATTCTACACATATTCTATAAAATATTCCCGTTAGGAAGTTATAAACATTAATTTTGTTGCTACATCGGCTTTACCTATTGTTAAGTGCTACACATATTATATCCAATGTAATTTATTGTTGAATTCTAAATCGATTTAAACACCAAGAAGAGCATTTTCAATTTAATAGTGTCTACTATCTGCAATAAAATTTTATTCACAATTCCACGAACGAATAAAATTCAGGAAATAATTTAATTTAAAACAAGGAGTTTTATTTATGTCCTTTGGAATATAAAAAGAAATTAGTTACAGTTTCCCTCTTAAAAATAGGAACACGATTCAATAAAGTTTAAATTTTAAGAATAATATAATATTATACAACACCAAAATACTATATAAATTAATTTTAAGGGACGCAAAGACACTGGAGTTGCATTACACAATTAATTCCCTAGTGGCGACTCTGTAGATGCTTTTTGAACTTTTTTGTTGAACTTATCTGTTATTATAAGTATTTTCAAAATCCATATCTAAATGATGTCGTTTCAATTTTCTTCATATTATTCTACAGTATTTAGAATAAATATCTAACAATTACCGTTGACATTTTTGATTTTTAGCATCTCTGGAGGATTATACAAGTCATTCAAAATATCGTCATAATCACCATTCTTTTATATTAATATTTACATATATTGAAAGCTTTTAAAAAAATATTTTAATACTTCAGCCTCTAAGCTGATTTAAATAATAATTATAATTAATTAAAGAGTTCAAATAAATTATTAATATATATAAAATAGAGTATTACTTTATTTACTTTTAATATCTGTAATTCCATCGCAAAGTTTTATATTATCTCGCGATACATTCCAATTACTTAACAAAACGCTATGTACAAAGCTAGAAAAGAGCGATGCATCCAGAAAATAAGAAAAAACAAGATTATACACTACATCATAATTTATTGTCGACCCAAGATAGAGGAAAACAGAACTACCATTCATCAACCAAAGCTTTATGATACTACAGACATCCGTCGCGGTCAAAGATACTGTTTCTGCAAGTTATAAATCCTACACACATTTACGTCAATCTTGTCAGATTTTAAGAAATTAAAATTTAATTATTTAAATTATTATCTGTAATAATATAGTTAATTAGTAAAATATGTAAGGAGAAGACGACTCTTTATTTAATTGTAATTTCGTTTCTTCAAACTACACATATATGTACATATAAATCGTTGAACTGTATTATTACCTACAAAATAAATATTCTTGCAGCGGTGTATAAATTAGTTGTGGTTACTGGTTCTATTTTTATTGAATAGTAATACTAATAATTTATGAATTAGTGGACTGCATTTTTTTTGATAGATTGACCTATATTAAATTAATTTATTTCCAGTGGTTACTACTAAAATAAAATCTAACATATTCCCTTCTTTTGAAGGGTACTTCACAATCATCGTAGTTTAGAATATATATACTTATCACCTTACTGTCAAATTAACATTTGCGTAGCACAAAATGTTCACTGTGTAGTATCTTCTTGACACGGCATTTATCGCTTAATTATAGTTTTGGAAGTCTTAATTGAAGCAACGCGTGATTGTTTGTCTTTTCCTGAGTGCAGTTGGTGAATACGCCCCAACGCGTATTTGCACGGGGGTTGTTGGTCATTCGTTATTAATACTAAACTCCCTACTTCTAATGGTGTTGGTTTTTCCTTCCATTTGTATTGAAGATGGAGTTGGGATATGTATTCTTTAAAGAATTGTGTCCAAAATCGTTGGTAAAGTTGTTGAATATGTTGAAGTCGAGAAAGCCTTGTTGTAGGTAAACATTGTAAGTCGTGGTTGGGTGGAGAGGTAATGACTCTTCCAAAAAGAAAGTGTAACAGCGTTATGGGATTTAAATCATTGGGGTCACTTGACATTGCAAATAATGGTCGTGAATTTAAAATGCTTTCTATTTGAATTATAAGAGTATTAAATTCTTCATGTGTTGCATTAGTATTGAGAAGATATCTTTTTAAATGATATTTTATGCTTTTAACTGTAGCTTCCCACAGTCCGCCAAAATTAAGACTATAAGTAGGTGTAAAATACCATTTTATATTTTCACTGGCACAAAACGTTATAATAGAATCCTCATTAGACTTTAAAAACTTTCCAAGGTCTTTTAGTTCATTAGATGCACCCACAAAGTGTGTGCCATTATTAGAATAAATGTCTATTGGAAAACCGCGTCCCGAAGAAAACGTCGTAGACAAGCCAAAAAATTTTCTGTGGTCATATTAGTGACAGCTTCTAAATGGATGGCCTTTGTACAAAAATAAACAAATACGCAAATATAGCATTTAATTAATTTTCACCCCCTTCCCTTTTTATTAAGGATATGAAAGGGATCTTCATAGTCTATTCCTGTAACTTGAAACGGTAAAGAAATTGTAATACGATTATTAGGTAACGGTGCCATAAGGCATTGAGCAGAAATAGCTTTAAATTTAAAGCACGTTATACAATTTCTTACAATCCTTTTTGCTAAGTTTCTTCCACCAATTGGCCAATAAAATTGTCTAACACATGACAATATAAGTTGTGGTCATGTATGCAATAAGTGAATATGCTTATGTAGAAAAATTAAGTTTATTAAAGCATGCTTGGATGAAAACAATATTGGATTTATAATGTGCAGTTCTAATGATGTATGATTTAATCGACCTCCAACACGAATTATTCCATCATCATCAAGAAATGGTACAAGGGACGATAATTTATGATTTCTAGGCAATTGTGTTTTGACTTTTAGAAGCTTTATATCATCTAAAAAAAATTCGCTTTGAGATATTTGGATCAATTGAAGGCGAGATTTTTCAATTTCATCGACAGTTAAAGATCCTAATCGTTTTTGTGACTTACGTTTTATATTTGAAATGAAACGTAAACAATATGCTGTAACCCTTATTAGTTTATTAAGACTAGAAAACCAAGTAATTAACGAAAATGTTTCTTCAATTTGAGAATAGAATGTTATATGTTTCTTAAGTTCGGACATATTTGCACTTGGTTTGAATGCTAATTTTGAAAAAAAAGATATTTATTAATTGGGTGCTTTAAAAATAGTGGACCATCCCACCAAAGACTTGATGGTATTAACTTTTCAGGCGATATTCCTCTTGATGCTAATTCAGCTGGGTTATCTTTTGTAGAAATATAATGCCATGATTCACTTTTAGTAATTAATTGAATCTTTGATATGCGGTTTGCACAAAAACTTAATGCAATTTAAGTTCAGAGTTGATACAATACAACACTATCTGAGAATCAGACCAAAGATATATTGGAACATTTGACAATGCTGCATGCGTAACTTGTTTCAATAATTGACTACCCAATAGTGCTGCGCATAGCCCTAACCGAGGGACGCTTGTTTCACAGGTACTACTTTAGTTTTAGCACACAATAAGTGTGATTTGTAGTTATCTTTTACTGCGCAAGTATATGCAAGCGGCATATGCATGTTTTGATGTATCGCAAAAGCAATGAATATCGATTCAACTCTATTGCCTACCTATTGTGTTTGTGGGAATTAACAAGTTGTTTAAATGTGCCAACTGATTTGAAAATTGTAACAATTTGTTTGGAAATCCTTAGATACAGACTCATCCCATGCTAATTTTAATGACCAAAGTTGCTGAATGTGTATTTTTTGAACGACAGTACATGGGCTTAGAAAACCTAATAGATCATGTATTTCCGAAATGACAGATAATATTTGCCATTTATATTATGAAAGTTTAGTAATCATTTATTTTATATTTGATAATATCTAACTTGCTTAACCATTCAATCCCTAATATTTTATAATTTTCATTATCTCCCATAATGAGTATTTCATTAGATGTGTTCGATTTATCAAGATTGTTTAATATATTTAGATCATTCGATATCCATTTTTTTAAAATGAAATGGCCAGATTTTAAAATTGAAATACTTTAGAACAAATAGTTTTTAATTCAGTTATGTCATTTAATCCTGTCAATAGATCGTTAACCTATAAATCATTTAGTATGACATTGAAAGCAATAGGAAATTCTTTAGAATTGTCATCAGCTAATTGTTGAATGCATTTGATTGCAAGATAAGGAGCTGCTGCTGTTCCACATGTTACCGTGTTTAATTGAAAGTTGAAAAATCGTCATTTATATCATGTTTCCAAAGTATTTTCTGTAAATATCTATAATCTGGATGTATAAGAATTTGTCGATACATTTACTCTACATCTGCTGAAAGTACATATTCGTATGTTTGAAATCGAATTAAAATATCAAGGATATCGTTTTGAATTTTATGCCCAATAAATTGCAAATCATTAAAAGACCAGCGAGTACTGGTGGGGCAAGAACCATCAAATACGACTCGTAACTTGGTTGTTACGTTGTTTTCTTTTAAGATTCCATGGTGTGGCAAATAGTAATTAAGTTTATCATTAAACTGATTATTTTCAATCTTTGACATATGACCTAAGTCAATATACTCTTGTATAAAATCGTTATATAAGAATTTAAATTGATTGTTTGATTTACATTTTGCCTCTAATGACATAAATATTTTAACAGCCATTGTTTTAGAATCTCCTAATAAGGAAGGTGAATGTTTTAATGGATATTTGACTACAAATTGACCTACACTATTTCGAGTTGAGGTTTCCTTAAAAATGGTATCGCATGTTTGTTAGTCTCTAGACATTAGCATGGAATCGGAGATTCCTTCCAGTTCCCAAAATTTCTTTAATTGTTCATTCATCTAGAAGATCTTTGAACAATAGCATAAACATGAATTTACACTAGGCATTGATCCACAGATAATCCAACCCAATTTTGTGTTTTGCAAAATAGATTGTGTTTTCTTAATTTAATTTTTCCTTCATACACTAACTCCCAAAATAGATGCCCCCTTATAAGAATATCAGCTTCCTGGGATGAATAAAACTGAAGATCAGCTATTTAATATGGTTAGAAATGTTAATTCTGTGGTGGTTAATATGTTGTGGTGAAATGTCGGATGAAATGGTGGAACCACATAACAAGTTAAAGTAGTTTTAAAATTTCTATAATGAGACGAAATATTAATAGAACACATTTTGTGTAACCTGGATGACGATTGATTTATTCCAATAATGGATAATTGTATACAAGACATGGGTAATTGTAATTTTGTGCATAATTGTTATGTAATCAAACTAATTTGAGCACCGCTATCAAGCAATGCTCTATATGGTATTAAATTATCATAAAAGTCATAAACGTCAATCATACTGTACTTAATAAAACTTGAGAATCATGTGATTTTGATAAACAACAACGCTCATTATTTATTTGTCAAATTTATTTCAAATTATATGAATGATTTTCATATCTCATAAAGCTTCCTTACACAATTTCATACTTTCTAGAGCAATTAACTGCTTTGACATTTCATCTAATAGATTTCTTAATTATTTTTGAGATTCTTTATTGCATTGCTCTAAATTGAAAATTGGTTTTATATGGGTATGAACTAAAAGTCTCTTGTTATCAAATCTATCGCATAATTTTTCCCAAGATAATTGAAAATAATTCTCTGATTCCTCTACACCATCAATTATGCACTTAGCGTACTCTTCTAAAGAAAAATTTAATTATTGTTATAAATGGTCGACATAAATTCTAACTTGAATTCCATCCATTGGTCATAGTTTCCCTTAAAGATAGCAAGTCGTATTTTAGGTAAAAGTACGTTTTGCAATGAATCTTTTGTTTGGTTAAATTGTATTGACTGCACATTGTTTGAATTTTATTAACACTTTAAAAATTATTGTTAATAATCACTGCACTAGTAATACCCTTGTCAGTGTCTGAGATATTGTTGCGAGACGTAGTAGCAATTATAGGAGTATTAATAGGATTGTCTTTAATTAAAATACAAACTTTTAGAAATGAAACTGCTCTATAGTATCTTTGATCAAAGCCCTCTCTTTCTTTGTAATGATTCCCTAAATGCTCTTCGTCACAAAACAATTCAATATTACTTTCAAGTTTTTGGAACAAGTTGTCTAAATTCCTAAATCTGGACTCCATTTCTGACCAGCTAGGTTTACGTTCAGATACGAATGCTTTAATTGTTTCAATGAATTTTTCTAAATTTGTTAATTTTTGTTTTGTTGTGCCGCGAGGACGAATTAATTGTTACAAATTGTCTGACATCATTTTCAAATGGAAACTATAATATTGCTAAAATTGTATTTTTTATTGCTAAAAATCGTGGTTTTACCACAAGAAATTATGAATTACCGATAATTGCATCTTACAATACTGTTGAATTAAAAAATAGAGCTGAATACAATCATAGACAAATTGTAAATTATTATAAATTTCTGTCAATTGAACCCAATAATTGTAAAAATTGCAAATAATTAATAAGCAAAATAGAAAAATGAACTGACTTACAATGAAATTGCCAATAGTTATTTACTGACTTTCCGACTAAGATTATCTCAATATTTTTCTTCTTGCAAGAACAATAATTACACATTGCTCGGCTGTACGAACTTCGACTGGCAACTGTTTATATGATTTGATAGAAATGTTTCTTCTAGTCTAGAAACTTGTAGTTTTATCTTGTTGAAATAATAGATGCGAATATAATTGTTGCCGGTTTCTTTGTCCAATGTTTTATCGGCTTTGGTAACACTGCATCGTCATGTATTTTTATATTACATAACATGATGCAATATTGCGTAATAGTTATTAATTACTTTACAGTATTTAGTTCTTAATTATTTTATCTTGGGTTATTTTTTAATTTATTTTACATGTTATAGAAACAATCCATACTTAATTCAATTGGTTATTTAACAACTTACATGTTACGAAATATGTTGTAATACTTGAATCCCTAACATTTCTTTTATTTTGCTTAACCTAATTAATTTTTGCTTTATACAAGTACTCTTGGTTTATTTACTTAATTTTGTTATTATGTAAATGGGCCAAAGTTTATTTACATAATGATTTTTCAATCTAATATCTCACTACCGCACTGTTTTCTTCACTCTTAAGGTTTGTCAAGTCTTATCTTATTAATTAAGCATCCGGTATTACTAATTTATCACTACTTTTCCCTAGAAACGTCATAATTTTAAACTAACCAATTTCAATATTTATTTTTTTTATTGTTATATTATTATAACCACATAAATATGTATTTTAATGGTCATTGCAACACAATAAAGTTAAAATAGGATATAACTAATTTGCAATAACTAACCATTAATTTTTACTGAATATAAAATCTCACGATCTGTTTCCGTTTTGTATTTGACATTTTTGGATTTACATGAACCTCTTATTGTAAACATTTATTCACCAACAATAACTTATTCTAAGGTTAATTGAGAAATCCGTTTTTATTCAATCTCTTTTCATGAACTATAACATGCGACTTCATCTCGTAATAGTTTTCTTATAATTCTATTAGTCTGAGCACAAATGTGGCTTTCACCCAATCCAGATAAATAAGCTTCAGCAAGTGCAACAGTATAATATGAATTATTTTCATAAATACATCCCTATGTATTTACTATTTGCTACTCTTATCAGAATATTAAAATGTTTCTTATTAGTTAAATAATCTTCTACTATATTAATTTCATTAACACAACTAATTGTAAGTGGCAGCTTTACAAGGATATCTTCTGGTAATGTACAAGAAAATTGACTGTGTTATACCTGAGTGTGTTCCTCGCCAACACGTATTTCTTTTTGTTTTGTTCTTGTAACAAGTTTATTGCAATAAACAGTTTCCTTCAAAAGACTAAAAATATATATTATATTTAATATACATATATAGTATAAGTATAACATCCAACCGATAAAATAATGGTTTATATACCTAAAACGTTTACAGTACTACAATCGACGAAATTTTATTATTGCAATTAGAAGATTATGGTATGGTACATCGAGATTGCATATCTATCGCAACAGGAAAATTTGCACTTACTAATTGATACAGTAAAGAATCCAATGAAGGTCTCAGACTTTTTCGATGTGCTCTATAAACGATTATCAAGTTAAATGGTATATGCTACAAATAATAGCTCTTCCGTTTATACCTACCATTTATATTAGAAGATAGGGTGCTGTTAAATTTATCTTTGAAGGCCGTCAACATTGCTCTTCATTATCACTGCTTTCTAAGTAGCGTGAGAAGCCGTTCGTGTTTCTAGGTAAACTCTATATCGCTCTGCAGATCTGACAAAACTTTAGCTGGTTTAGATTTTTATAGGCTTTCCCATGATCATCTTCAACTAATTGCATTAATAAAAATTTACGAACTTACCAGTGTCATAAAATCGCTTAAATATGAAGTAAAACTTCCAAGTCTCCGTATTTATAGGGGCCCTTCTTTAAAAATGTTTTCAAATTTCTTTAAATCTTTTATTGGAGGCCACGAGCGTTCTCATTTTTGGGATGTACACCACTCTGACTTTACAATGGCTATACTACCACTCGAATCTTCATAGAATTGAACTATAGAACAAATATTATTCGAAATATATCATACATACGTAGGTACAGCCAACTTCGTATTAATCTGGAGAAACTACATCCCCTATTGTAATTTATGCTTTTGCATGAAATAGCAAAGCAATACGCACGCTCAATTGTATAATCCAATTTAAGCACTGTTAATGTCAATGCTTTGTCGGTTATACTTCTATTATGCATTACTTCTAGGTACATAGTTTCTTTAGATTTAATTACATTTCTTCAAGCAATAATAATATAGTACACCACTTAATATTTTAAAAAAGTTACTTTAAATTTCAATCCAATATATTTGGTATAAATACTGCTAAACTTTTAAAATATAGATTAACTATGAAACAAGAAAGGTAAATAAATTGAACATTGTCAATGCTGTATGCTGTATGTCGGATTTATCCGGCATTACTATTAGCTTTAAGAACCGTGTTTGTTGGGTATCGTTTTCAACGAAAATGTGGGCGCAACGTTGCCTGATTTAAACTGTGTTTGTAATCGGTACTGTAAATTAGTGATGTTAGGATACCATAGGGTATCTATTAGATAAATGACGATTGGTTACTAAACCTATAACTAGTATCCATGTGCTAAGTGTCTAAAATTTCTAAGAATATGAAAACGTCCTTAGAAATAACGTCAGTAATATACTAGTTGACACGAGCACTGTAGTTCGATCATTTTGTTTTACACCTATCCATAAAAATGAATGCATAGAAATTATGAATAACTTCCAAAATTTTGTTTACTGCGGGTGAAAACAATACTCCCTGTTTTCTGATAAAGGATACCATATATGTCCTCGCTAAGCACCTACCTAATTATAAACCCGCCCAAAGGAACCTCTATTTTTCCAGAACTATGGAAACGTGCATTAATCGCCCCGTGTTCATAAGAAACACAACAAGACCAATGTAAAAAGTTAGAAACATACAGTCACATTGTCTCATTTCGCAAAGGTTTCTGAACAAATCTTATACAACTGCATTTATACAGAGTGATTTTTATTGTTTGAGGTTTTAGCGGGAAATATTTAAACAGATCTAGTAACTTTATCGGTTCAAGGTTTATGCAAATGATAACTAAA
>JAHWXV010151868.1:0-10971 GCA_024586415.1 Phrixothrix hirtus
TAGTAATTAATATTTACGAAAATACTGAAAAATATTACATTAAAATATAATTCTATAAAAGTTTGATAAAGTGGTTTTATAATTATATAATATTTTAATGAATAAAAGTAGTTTTGTTGTTGTAATTTACTTTCTATCAATACTCTTAATTTTTCTACTGGCGGTATCTAGTGAGATATTTCTAAATACGCCCCTCTTAACCAATAACGCAAGCAACGTCGCTGTTGGATTTCCCTCAAATTAGCTATTTTATAACAACACCAATTATCTTTAGAATATATTATAAATATTATTAATGGCTCCTTTTACCTAATAAGCATGGCCCAGAATACGTAACAATAATTTCAAACGTAAAATATTATTTAAAATCAAATAAAGTCTCTAACTAGAATATGTACAAAAAGCAAAATATACCAATGTTCCACTCAATTAATCACCAAACATAATGGAAATGTGATAAGGAAATCCTAAAGTCACATGAATTTAGAAATCGTAAATACACAATATAAAGGTAGAGAATAATCATGTATAAATAGTACCTGTAATTATCAATACTTAATGGTATTCCCAGAATGGGAAAAACTCTAAGTATATAAATTGTCAAAACAAAGATCAAGTAATATTTAAGAAACAAAAATTGAATTTCAAGGAAGCAAGTTATGGTGCACCAATGCTAAGGGCAAAAATCCAACTAGAAATAAATTCCACGAATATACGACATGAAAATAGATCTGAAGCCGCTTCGCTGGAAAGAAATGTCTTTAAACTCTACAGTACCGATAACAAGTTCAACGTTCATCAACAATTACTCGAGCACCGGGATTCCAATAACATACTTCGTAAGAAGGTATTACTGCCAGAAGACATCCAGACGAATATTTCGGAGGAAGCTAAATTTGAAGATGGAGGAGTTATGTGATAGCGAGAGCGCGACATAAATACTTTATTATCAGTGCATCGCTCAGCGCACGGAAACCTATAAATAGGAAATATATTTAGTGCTTAGTTAGTCTAACAATAATTACAGTAATACAATAGTTAGTTATGCTTGAAAGAAATTTGCGTTTTCATACAACGTGTCGAGCAACCCCATATTGATGAACCACAAAGGGAGAAACCAATGATATGCGAGTGACTACAACACGTTAGTTGAAAGAACAAACTTTTACATGTTTAAGTAATTCGCAGGTTAAATAAATTTTGTGGTGAAGAGTCCTGTAACTGTTTGTTTATTTATTTATTCCTTAATAACAGTCTTTAGGCTTTCCACTGGTGCCGAATTTTTTTCGATTTTTATAGAGGGAAACTTCAACTTTTCATATTTTCACATATTGCGTATATATTGGATTAAGCTGACAATAAAATTATATTCTTTAAAAAATGTGCTAAATACATTTTTATCACGAAAATCTAACAGAAAATGAGCTATATATCAGGGAACTGTGAAATACAAATAAAAATACATTTTAATTATGAAATTAAATATTTATTTATCATTTTGTTCGTGGAAACTTTGTAGTTAATCATAAACAATAAAAATTAAGTATTTCCTTCAATTATCCTATTTCTAGTTACAAAATCTCAAACTAAACGTTGCTACTTCAATAATAAGAACTATATCAGTAAAAATTAAACAAGTAATCAGTCTCAACAACATAAATACTATTTCCTATAATTATAAAAGTTTAAATAACATAGAATACGATATAATAAGGTACATATTATAAAAATAGTAAAGAGTATTATATATGAATTAATGATACCTATCATTTTTTAAAAACATCTACATGTGAATTAAATATATAGATGACACTATTTCCTTTCATTACTAGGTTTGGCTTAGGTAATTTCTGTACTACTTGGTCAATTGTTACGTTTGCTACATCTTCTGAATATCGAATCTAAATGTTTGCTCTTTGTCATCATAGAGTTTTAGGAATGTCACGCGGATCTAGCAATCGTCTTGGTCTATTTCATTAATAACGCTTACATATCTATATTCGACATTTTTGATTAAGACTTTAACGAGGATGTAATCGCCATTGTTAAGTGGTCTCGCTGTAATAAATTTCGGTCTAGCTTCGATCTCAGGTTCTGAATCAGTGTAAATATCTTCCATGTTCTATTTAGTTTTGACTTTGTAACCAATTGTACCGATATTGAAGTGTTGGCAACGATCGTTCTTACAGAAGCAGCTTAGATGTTTCATCATTAATACGACAGAACCTGCTGGCAAACCTAAAGTAGCCATGATATAAAACATAGTTTTATTTCGATACTGTGTCACAGGCCCATCGATCAAAAAATGCAGATTCTTCATCTTAGATAGCAAAGCAACTACAATTGTTTATCGATGAGCCTAAATGGCAGCTGGAAAATGCAAAACATTTGTGGAAGCTGTGCAATAGGGTTTGACTGAACTTTTCAAATACACTCTAACAGTGTGGAGGCCAATCTGTATGCTAGACCCACCAAAGTGAAAAGATTGTATTTCTTGACCGTATTTAGTGCAATAATTTTCTGAAAAATCCACATGAATTAGTGCTTCTTCTGTAGTCAGGGTACTTTTCAATTTATTTATGGCACTGAACTGGTGGACGATGTTTCTTTCATGCCCGAAAAATATCTCAATATCTTCATGAAGTTCTTTAGTGAAGTGATACGGTCGTACAGTAAATGACTTCTTAATATATTTGGTTACTCGGCGAGCCTTTTTGGATTTAGGGTATATAAGTTTTTGTTTTTCATCTATCCATTTTTTGTAGGTGATTGGTCGTCTGTTGCTGAATTCTTTGTATGCAGAAGTTTTGTTTACACACCTTTGACATTTTCTAGACAAGCACTGCTTATTATAACAGTTACAACATTGCTCTTGAGGCAACTTTTGATGGCTATACAGCTCAAGATTTTTGCACCATGCATGGCTGACAGTTTTTGGTCAATGTTTGCATGAGTAATGCACAAACATGTGTCACGTTCATGAATTTTTGGCATGATAATCCAATAAGGACGGAGTCTGCAAAAGGTTAGATAACTCAGCTTGAAACTGCTTTGCTGTTTGTATTTCCTATATAGGCTGATTAACGAATCAAACATGTATCGTTTTTGTTTTTGCAACTTCTTTCTAGTTATAAATTCCTTTTTTCCTGCTCCCAGCCTATTGTTGGGGTTATCTTCGTAGAATTTCACAACTGCAGCAATACACTCATCAGACAATTTGGTTTTTTTATACGGACCACAAGTTATATTTGTTTTATTGACTCTTTTGTAGGTTATCATCCCCGTGTCTCCCATTCGCCATAACTTATGTTTATCAACCAATGTTCCCTACACAACTTCGGTCGCAAATCGTTTTGTGTTATAGTTTTCATTTGAGAAAAATTATTATGCAGTTGCTCTTTTAAAACTTCATCAAATAATACTCTTTTAACCAAATATTTTCTCGATTCTGGAGTATTAGCATTTTTGTAATTTTGTATTTGGAGCCTCATTTTTAAGTATTTCTTTTTCCTTCTTCTTTTCTAAACTTTATATGCGTTTTTTATACTTCGCAAGTTTTCCCTTCAATTCATAAATCTTAGTCCTTCTTTTTCATTGCTTGACGTCTTAACTTTCTGGCCTTATTGTTTTTCTTTTTACATATTTCAGGAACAATAGCAAGATGATACTAGATATTAGATACAATAGAATCTGGTGTATGTTCTCTCATAAATGAGTTAGTTATGTCTCTCAGTGTTTTTTTCTTATTGCGATACTTGCGGCAATGTTCTTTCCATTTTTTCTTTGCTTCTCGATGCTTTCGTGGAGTCATGTTCTTAGCAAGCTTTCTAGTACCTTTCTCCTTTTTCTTCAGATAATTTAAGCGTTCTTTCTTTCTCATTTCTTCCCTTTTCTGCGGGTCATTTCTGTTCCGTTCATATCTCTTTCGCTCTGCTTCTTTTTCTCTTTGTAAAATCTCTTCCCTAGATAGCTTCTTCTTTCTCGGAGCCATGTTCAAAAAATGTTACATACCTAAATCAAAAGCAATTATTGATTATCGAAACAGTCCCCTGGAGGATGAAACGGTCCCCTGGCCTTTCATTTAGTAAGGGACTGTTGCCAAAGGAGTGTTTAATTTGACTTAATGCATAGTATCAATAAGTATATATATATAAGTATTGCGTTATTTTATTTTATAAAAACATTATTTGCTAAAACATTTAATGCAATGCTCCAAATAAATAAATAAATTATCTAATACAGAGAAAAATAACTATCACCAGTGGACTGTCGATCTTTCGGTACCAACGCAGCCTTCTCGGACTGACTTTCGATTAGCTCTGATCAAAATGGAGTCTGCGTACTTTCATCGATAACCGAGTAAACTTCGAATCAATTATGTTTCGTTACACGTATAAACACGACTGTTATTGATGTAGATGACGTGTGGCGTAATTCTAAATTCAGACAGGGTGACTGTTCACAAATTCTTGGGACAAACTTTATGTTAACTTTTTAGTATTAAAATTTAATTAAATAAAATTTTAAATGGCACTGATAAACTATCATTTAATATTAATTAAATTGTAAAATAGTTTAATTGATTTAAAAAGCTAATATAGTATATAATTCTTTCAATAACCGCGATTTTGTTTTGGTGACACACAGGGAACTATATTTTAGACGCCAAAATATATCGTAATTCGTAAAGCTTTATTTTTATTAGATATTTTAGATTCTTGATTGTTAACTGAAACGTAAATATAGATTGACCTTTTTTATATATAATATTGCTCTGAAACAGCGAGTTTCCCACTTTGCTGAGAAACACCCATATAGATGTGTAACTTTCATTAAATTAATAAATAAACGTTTCGCAGGTAATGGGTTTTCGTTTTCAATATTAAATGTTACAATAGGCGTCTACTATATGCCTATCTACAATGTTCAATAGGGCGATAAAAGTATATAAAAGATTACAAATTTAAAAACACAAGTACCAAAATTCTTTATTTAAGATAAATTGCAATAACCAAATTTACTTAATAAAGCAACGGAAATTGATCTAATTTAAATGGCATTAATGCTCGTAATAATTTTTGAGATCAAAATAATAGTTATCGTAAAACTATTCACATGTGCCGAATTTCTAAACGACTGTGCATTGCATTAAAGTTATTTCCATGACTACTGTTTTCAAATCAAATTTCATTATTTTAATTCCTAATTCTGAAGTTCTCATAACTTTTTTATGAGGGTAAGCAGAGAAGTAAAAATGTACAAATGTGGGTTTTATTAAAAAAATAGACTTTTAGAATAAACGTAAGTTTGGAAATAAAAAACAGCTATCAAGGCATAAATTCAATTACAAGATTAAAATATAATTTAAACTTAATGAAAGAAGGAACTTATCATTTTAAACATATTTGTCACTTACCGGTTTTATTTTTATAAAATCTTTAGAGTAGTGTCAGGTGGGTTTATTATTGCAGAGCTTTAAAGTCTATTATATAAAATAAAATTTTATAAACCTGAAAGTTTGAACTCTTTAAAGTATAGAAACAACGAAACAGTATAGATTAATCGACATATTAAGGTGTCCCCATGCAATTTTGCCACTATAAACACATTTTCCGAATGAATTGCTTCGATTATTTAGTATATTTTACCATTTCTCTTAAAATAATAATTATTTTACACCACGATACGAATTAAGGTTTCTTATGAAGATAACGCATGTAATATTTCATAGCCTGCGACATAACTTTGACGTTTCAATTAAATCTCACGAACAGAATTACTTTTACCTTGGCTTGATAAAATCTTTCACGCTATAATAACACATTAAATTTGTTGTTTCGCTATTTTACCAACACGGAGCTATAATATTTATAATCTTCTCTCCATGTGTATTGCATACTAAAGGATTAAATGTCGTGTTGACGACAACAAAGTTTATAAACAACAATCGATCAATTGAACAGCTCTGTGTGTTAATCTCAAAAATATTTCACTTACGCAGCTGTTCTTATTTCTGTGCCTTCCGAAATAAATCAACGATAATGAACAATAACTTAACTAATCAATACCTTAAGTAACTATGGATATACTATGCTCGAATTTGTAAAGTTGGCTCTCAGATTTTGCAACAAACAATTTTGCAACAAATTCTATTATAAATAGAACTGGGTTGTTTAGTATCTTAACTATTAATTATTCCTGTTTACTATAAATAAGTTACAAATATAATCTATTGTTTACCTTCCACATACTTCTTATGTACCATAAGTTTGTATATATTTGAAATTAAAGGCTAACATTCGTAAATAGGTAGTTCTCATTACCAAAATTGTTGTCAGCGCAAGCGTACCCTGCATAATGGATTAAAAATATTTACATTATGGATGTCCCTTGAATGAAGATAAAATAAACTGCAGTATAATTTACAAAAGAGTGCCATGAAGGCACTTATGTAATAATTTAAACTCTATGTATAATGTAATTAAAACTTATTATATTGCGAAGTTGGCAATTCCTAATATTCTTAGAGACTATTTATTAATTTATCAATTGAAAATTGTACTGAATACGCAAGTAATTTCGCAATAGTATTCTTACGGCCCAAAAACGAAAATTAGCCGTCGCTCGATATATGAAGTGGTCAAATACAAAAAGTAGTTGGTCACTTTTTTAGAAAAGACTGAGAAGCATGGTAAACTGCATTTAACAAAAATTAGATATGAAAAAACAATAAATGAGGAGGACTTGGCCAAGACTGAATGTTATTCTCGCCGAAAGGCTTTATTTTTAGAACTAATGAAAGGTTTATCCGTGGAAAGTCCTTCCGTCAATACAACGCCAGATTAAAATGCTTATAAGGGGATGACTTTGGAAAAAAAGGTCTAAGCATTTTATGTGCATTACATATTATATTTTGCAATAGAGAATGTTCAGATAATGCATCATATAAGGGTGGCGGTCAAAAGCGGTGTTTTTGCGATTTATATTCAAATAATTTTTAAATAGATTACTATGTTTTGCAATAGAGAATGTTCAGATAATAGCCATTGTATGAAGGGACGGAAGGCGTGGCTTTGCAATATCTATATTCAAAAATTTTTAAAATAAAATTCTATTAATTAATGGAAACCCATATTTGGTCAGCTCACAACATTAGTAGTAATTGTAACTGTCAGAGTGCATAGTTCCTTTCGTTTATATATGATAGTCATTTTAATAATTGTGACTTTGAAGCAGCATTTGTTTTCAACAACTCGTTCAAGTGAGATCACCGTATGGTCGATCAATTTTTATATGCCGAAGGCTTGTAACGATTGCAAATTCATATTCATAGTGTATAGAAATGCATGCATTGCGTATCCCACTGTGAAGAAATGGAAAATAGGAGTGAATGATAAGCTGTGACGAGATGCATTGTGCACTGAATCAACAAAAAACAGTATAGCATATGTGGACAGTCTGATTAGAGAAAATCGTCAAACTTCAATAACATCAATTTCAGAAAATGTTGGTATGAGTGTAGGGTATACCTATAGTTTTGTACGAGAACCGGGTTACACTAAAGTTTGTGCACATTGAGTTTCTTGTTTTCTCTATGAAGATTAAACATTCTTGCGAACCATATCGTCTTTTCAACACCTCACTGAGTACAGCCAACATGGTAATGCCTTTTTCTTGTCGATAGTTGCTGGCGACGAATCTTGTTATCAATGCGATGGAAACGTTCAAATTGATCATTACCAAAGGAATTTAAATCACAACCTACTGCAGGCAAGGTGATGTTGACATGCTTTCAACCATGCAGAGCCATTTCTGATTAAGTTCCAAACACCTAGAGTGAATAGCAATGCAAAGCTATACAAGGAAGCTCTGAACTAGCTTCATCAAGCAATAAGACGAAAACGTCTAGGAAAGCTTTCACGTGGTGCTATTATGCTTCACAACACTCGGCCTTAGGTAGCCATTGTAGTTAAAGAAAATCCGCAACAAAAAAATGGCGGATTTCAAAGTATCTACCCTATAGTTAAGATTTATCGTCTTGCGTCTTTGTGGCCAATTGATTGCTACTAATTGTAAACCCGGTATATTTGCGTATCAAAAGTATATTGGTAATTAAACACCAGCACTAAATTATTTGGTAGGGAAAGAAGCTTATGTAGACTCATCTTTATAGATAGTTCCTCAATTTACTAAACTTTCCTTTTATTTTCAGTGGCAAAGATCTTTCGATTTCACATACTTCGTTTATTATGTAGCACTGAAGAAAATTAAAAATTGCACAACACTAAACAGTTTATTTAAATTCATGTACCAACTGCTACTTAAGAATGTTATCTGGATTAGCTTATTTTTGTTATTAAAATAAATAAATTTGGTCAAAGTCAAAATCCCAACCGTAATTACCACCAAATAGAATTAAAAAAAATGTAACGGGAAAACTCTTATTTCGTTTAATAATCGAAAAATGAATTAAATTAAAATTATAAACAAGACTTTTATCTTGATAAACCATCATCAAATAACTTAAATGAATTCAAAATAATACTATCTTTCTTTTTGATAAATAAATATCGTATTAAGTAATTAATATCAATTTTTAAACAACTAAAAACAAAAATCCTTAAAACCTTAAAAGATTTAGAATAATTAAGATTGGTAGATATTTAAAACTTTGTGAACAATTAAGATCTAGTAGATATCTCAGGTCGATTGACACACAAACATAATTTGAAAAATAAATGTAAAAAACTGTTAACTTAAAAACCAAGTCTGGTTTTTTCATTTATTTTCATTAACAGAAACTTTAAAATGGCAACAGTAATTTGTTCCGTTACATAAACCCCAATAAAATTCAGTTTGTATTATACCCGTAATAAATCTTATCAATTCTTAATAATAAACAAAAAAAAATCAAATCATAGATGTGAAAAATGTGTTAGTTATAAATATTTTTCAGTTCCATAATTAGTAGCAAATAAAATTAAATGTTCTAATATAATAACTCTCTTGGATTTTATTAATGAAATGCTACTAATTATGCCGCAATTGTATCTTAACAGAAAATAAAGTTTTATACAATTAATAATGCTTAATAATCAATTATGCAGACAGTTTCTTCAATTTAGTTTTTGTTTGTATATGGAAAACTATTTCCATTCATCTAATAAATATTGTCAAAGTACTTTATCCTGGATGCATTATTGTAAATAACGAAAAATTCGTTGAATAAAATTTTTCTTTACGTTCAAATTAAATATTCAAACAAAATTTTATAGCTATTCTATATTCTCCCGTTGCATGGCCTACCAACCATATAAAACCTAACCTCCAAGGAATGATTAACTAAAGTTGCGTTGACTGATTTGCCCACCAAAAGAAGTATTTGTGTTTAATTAAAACAATCTTTTTAGTGCTACCTTTAAATTCACAGAAACAGTTAAAATTTTCTTTAATTGTTTAAAGGTAAGTTTAAAAATACGATACATTAGTTAGTTAAACTTTAGCAATCCAACCATTTATTACAGAGACTACTGTTTATTTCCATCCTACCCGTTTTAACTTATGAAAAATCAAAGTATGGGGTATAAATTCAATAAGTTAAAAATCTTCACGGATGGAGAGTTTCAAATTTCTTTTATGTGCGTTACCTGCGGATTTTTTGCATATGAAAGTATGGGTGTCAGGCACTTAACCCCGTCTTTGACTAGAGGCAGTATTTATTATGAAGATATCAGGAGCGCGTGAACGTGAAGAATTAGTAAATATGACTGAACAATATTGAAGATAACGAAAATATTAATTTGAAATTTTTTCACTTCAAAAACTCACATAAACAGAATATTTCTTATTATTGATGGAAATGAAAATAATTATTAGAAATTTTACTGAAAATACGTAACGCTGCAATTTGAAAATACCCTACATAACTGATTGTACACTTATTATAATGAGAAATGCTTATTCAGTAACAGGGATTTTCGAACTACGAATAGTTTATCGAAGACTACTTCAGCCGTAATTTGGTTACATTATTAGTAGACACGGATGCTACTACCACTAGTTTGATAAGACATCGATTTTGGAGATCGGAAATAACAGCATCAAGAAGTATTGAAGAATTGAATTGAATTTACCAAAAACCACGGAGAAGGCGCTGTTACTCGTAAATCTCTCATTTGAGGGTTAGACCGTAATACTGTTTATATTAATAATATTTCTACAACTTCACTTGTTGTTTTAGAGGGACACTCTATTTTTATTGTTCGTACAACTTCACTGAATTTTAATCATTAACAATAATATACAAAAATTATAGTAGTTAATTATTTTATCTTACAGCACTAGTCCTTTAAAGAATTATTCTTCGAACTAATCTTGGAATGAAGCATTTTTGGATTGAAAAATGATCTGAATATGAATAGAATAGACGCCTAGAATTAACAACTTTGCACGATCGAAATGCAAAAATGTATGATTATAAGAATATTTCATATTTTTATCGTAACTTATTCACAACTATTAGGTAGTTCAACACAATGTATCTTTGTTGGTAAGAAAATAAAAGCTTGGAATATCAATTCATATAGTGTATTTGTATTGTAACGGTTAAATCCCTACTCGTGGTGCCCTAGTTGTAACGGTACTTGGGCTTTTTCGTTTACTTAATCCCTAATTGGAGATGGATAATGATTGACTAACTAGCAGAAGTTATGCGAGTATCGTATCACACTTAAACCCTTTATGTTTAAAACTTAAATAAAATTTAATTACTTCTAATTACCTATCACAAGTTTTGTACATGTACGTCGATTGACACTATACAGGGTGTCCCTGAAATGATAGGAAATCTCGCTACCACAGATTCCTTGATTAAAATAAAGGTTACTTTGATAGTACATGTTAGTTCTTTAACGCACCCGTTTGCAAGATACAGGGTGTCAAAGTTTCGAAAAAAATCAGGTTTTTTTGATA